>JBBPTU010001346.1:0-12946 GCA_038094295.1 Tylopilus aff. beelii
ATGCTATTCAGAGATAGGTTTATCACGGCTCTGACCACGCGTGCAGCCACACCGCTACCGAGTCCTTACCTTCTATGAAAGCGACGAGCAATATATCCGTCACGACTTCATAGGTCATGATCGCAAAGTTGAGGGTGCTCCTACGTTTGTCGAGTTCCATTCGGGATACGAGGACTCGCCACCCCCCGAACCACTTCTACTTACTCTGCATGGGTTATGTGCACGTGTTGCTCACATGTCTGGTTCCGCTGAATTCTTTGATCGTTTGGAGCGGGATGTGGAAGAGACGCAAACACTTACTTCGGATGGGTTGTCTGGTCCTCTACTTGCTCGTCTTCTATCTCCCTTTGCCGCTAGTATCCCTGCACTTGCATGACAGAGCGGATGGTCGGAATGGAATCATGCATATTCTACTTGTTACACTTTACCTTTACTGTGCCACTGTGCAAATTATCGTTACATTGAACAGTCATTGAAAATCTTGTTTGGCTTTTCGTCAGCGGTTTCGAGATCTATTGCCCTTCAGCTACGGTGCGCAGTAGACCACGAGTCTGTCCCAAGTACGACCACGATGAGACACCTGATGAACCAGGTCGAGCAAATGACAATTAGGGTTGCATGTGAGGCATACCCGCACCAGCTCGCCAGGGATAGGGTCTAAGAAGCGACAGAAGAGGGCTGATAGACTTAGCTATTCGCGTCAACGTCGCGAGAGACAGTACGTACGGCCGATCGTGATCACCAATATAAAGACCAGCGTCACCGCGTGCTCGAGACGTACTTGTGCAATCAAAACCGCCTAATAACCCCCGGATTCCTGTTCGAGTCTCTTGTAACCTTGAACCTCGCGAACCATGGTCGGTGCAAAAAACTGCTATGTATTAGATTGCAGGATAGAGATAGATTAAACTACTCTGTGTCCTCCAATCGTCAGCTACTCTACCCAGAGGGAGCACTGGGCCACAAGGTGATTACAAGGAACGTGCCTAGGTCATGTTTCGAGCCACGAGGCAACGTGCGGCGATTATTTAATGGCGATTTAAAGATAGGTGTGGTATCGGAAAGAGGAGGCGATCGGTCGATCCGTTATGGTACAACCGGCTATCGTTACAACATCTTCGGCAGCTCGACCTTATTCGAGACGGTACCGTACGACTGGCGTCTACGAGCGTACGGCGTACGTCTCGACGTCTCTGCGAAAAGCCGGATCAGCTTCCGCCACGTCCTCGGAGACGAACGCACTTGGGGGTGACGGTCGCTCGGAACATCCGGAGCTCGAACGTGTTCCGCGCTTCTTCGGCGATGTACATCTCCGTTGGTCGTATCGACCCATACCGCCTTGACTCGTCCGAGTGCAGAGTTATCTCATGATGCAGGTCGTCCATCCATGGGTCGACGGCTTGCCAGAACGTACGGCGCTGCATAGCTGCGAGTTGCCTGTCGACGGAACGGCTGATGTCTTGCGTAGTGTAGGGTCTCGGTTGAAACCCGCGCAAGTTCAAGACTGCGCGCTGTCCGACGACGACGAGGAACGGATATGTGAATCTAGGAACGGGACACCGTCAGAAAGGACGAGAATGCTATCGGCCATTGTCACTCACACCACTTGCGTCAAGTATAGTGGTCTCTGTACGAGACGTTCAGTGAGTTCGTCGGTAGGCTTCATCAGAATCCTTACACGATCGAACACGGACCTGTCGGAGCACCTTGTGAGAGGGCGCGAGACAGGTTAAACCACGGGCTTACAAGGCCAGGATGCCAGTTATGTCATGAAGTATATTCACCTATACGGAATTAGGCGTGGGTCAGGTAGAATGAGATTCGAAACACTCTACCAGGTAGAACAACACAGCTAGAAAACGAAATGAGTTTACGGCAAGTCAACCCATGATCAACCTGCTCACCGTCCCGGATGAGCAGACGAAGGAGTGGCGAGTGCCGAAGCTGTCTCGATTCTCTGCAAAGCTTGTGAAGATAATATCCCACCACAGCGAAAACGCCGGTGTCGATCACGAGTCTGACTAGTCATTAGCATGGTATGACAAAGTTTTTCCACGGTGCATTCACGATGTAACTCCCGCCAGCCACTACAAGCGAGCAGATCGATGTTAGATTGCAAGTTGTGTAAGGAGTAAGAGCAGCGACGAACGTACCACGCTGGACACTAGGGAATAGATTGGTTGCATCATTAAAGGTCCTTGTACGGAATAACATAAAGACTCACAAGCTGCATTAAGAGTGCAAACCTTGGTCTCTTTCAGATAGCGAAAGTGAAAATCTGATCCAAATCAGCTGCAAGTCTTCCAAGAACGAGCTAGGTCACGTACGACTATAATTTGAGAAGGTAATATAGGATATGTATCCACAGCGCAGCAATACATAGATAACGTAGACAGACACCATTGAAATGGCGACATGATAGTTGCATCTCCAGAGGGCCCTTGTACGTAACAGGAGCAAGGCTGTACAAGTGTCAAAAGGGTAGCTCGAATAAGGACAAATGGCGCACCCCGAGTGGTTTCTGATATGGTGAACACTAGCAGCGACTGGAGCCACAGAAAATTTGCGCAAAACTCAAGTTCGATTAGACGCGGTGCACGCGCAACTATGCGCCGACAAACAAGTACCTTTCGTGACCCATGAGTCAGTACGCCTAACTCTTGTACCATGAAGGTAGATTGTCCGATCAGCGCTCCATAACGGTTCAACAGAAAGAAGACTTTTACTGCTGACCACCGAGTGCGCCAGATATAATCCACCTGTCAGCAAAATCAGAGATCCACCTCGTCTGGGAGGGAAATACGTGCCTCGAGCTCGAGAGTAAGCAGATAATCATACGTGAGCACAGTCCAGCCCGCCACAGTCATGAACCTAGGTCACTCGTGTGATTAGCATTAAAGAAAAAACTCTTCAACACTTACTGAATAATCGTCAAATCAGTCAGAAAATGTAGCGGCACTGACATCGAACGGAGGGAAGCCAACCAAGTGACGTTGAGTTTGTTAAACCATTATATATGGTGAGGGTCCAGTGGGTCCACCTAACGACAGAGACCTAGATCAGCCTCTATTAACTTTAGCGGCATCCAAAAACTGGAAAAAGCGAGACTCGCCGCTGACTGGCATGCAGGAGAATTTATGTAACCCGGGTCGACGGTATAGCTAACCAATTTATCCTATCCGAGGTCGACGAGGGCGAAGAGCGCCGCATTCAGGGATGCTTTCAATAGGTTTAGGTTTAGTCCTGACAAGTCCTCAGTGCAATGCCGTCGGCTACTAACTGCTCACTCAAGCTCTACCAGTGTTGGGCAGAAGTTGGTAGAGCATGGCAATGTAGGACCGCAGGATAGTGACATACCGCATCTTCTGAAATTAGTGTCACCTGGTGGCGGCGTACCTCGATGCGGCAGCTTCACTGTTATGTAAATGTAAAATGAGTGGTCTAAGGGTTGATCAATATGGCGGAAAGTGGATATCCTATAGTGTTATAGTCACATCAGAAGCTGGTTAATACCGCTGGGCGCACACGATAGCCTTCTCCAGTGGAACTAATATTGTGATACTTACTCACACTGGTTCAAGTTAGCGTAGATGGTTCCGAGTCGGCCCGCATTATTTGTATTCGTTTTCCTGTCACAAAAGTCTCCGTGTGGCTGTGCCATTCTCTTACATAACCCAGACCTCGGGGGCGAGAAATCGACAATGTGGATCTCTTCCCTACTTGAAGCTTCAGCTTCAAGGCTCTTTCGTGCGTCTATGTGTTCTAGACGACGCAACTCCGCAGCAGTCAGGTCTGCCTTGGACACAGATGGCGTTTCTAATGTCGTTATGTATTGATCCTTTTTCGTCGCTTGATTCCTTTTTACGCCCCGCTCAGGAGATGCTCTTGCTATGCACTCAAAATGTTACCATCCATACATTGCCCCTTTGGCGTTGACTTCGGCGGGAATTGAACACTCTTGACAGTCCAGTGGCAGCATATACCATCTCCATTTCACTAGTAGCCTATATCAGAGTGGTAAGTGGCGCCAGGTGATAAGTGCAAGATCTGCAGTTTTTTATCGCTACGCACACGTCTCATTCCGTTGGACTCTCTTCCGCTGTATTTCCATCGGGTGAACGTTGACAGGATGTCACTTATCACGACAATGTCACATGGCTATCGAACTTCGTCGATAAGGATCTTTACTTGACACGACCATACCTGATATAGTGAATCGCGATTTGGAAGATAACGATTAAATTAAGGACTACTAGGAGGCCGTGCGGGCAATACTCCCCAACCATCCTACGTTTCCATTACCTGGATCACTATTTTGACCAGTCTTGGTTTATGCTTGAACTCTCCCAGGTAACAAAACGCTTCGAGGCCAAGCGAGCCCGGTCAACTTTCTTCTCCCTGATCTAGTTCGCTGTAAGATTAGCTCGCAAGCTAGATTGACTCGATAAATCCGTTCTGCGTCCGGGTTACATGGCAAGATGTCGAAAAAGACAGGGCCCCCAACCCTCAGATCCGAGAGATTGTGCTTATTAACTCAAAAGTGATGCTTGTGGATAAGTATTAAGTATATGATGGTTCTGTTTACCAAGTATCAAGGTAAGAGACCTGACGGATGAAGCTCTAGAACGGATTCTTGAGATTTACAGGACAAAAGATTGTCACGCATGGGCGTGACGAAATTCAATCTCCTCCTCGGCGATATCGGCACACGAAGCTAGATGCGAACCTCGGAAGACTCGTGTACTCTTAACACGAAGCGAAAAAAATGTAGCAGTAGTTGTTGAAGTGTTACAAACGATTTAGTGTATTTTTTGCACTAAGGACTCAGAAGCAACGATAGTTCTATGGTAGCGATCTGGGGTCATGAAGTGAATGCAATCACGCCCGATGCAGGAGTGTAACGATGATCCCGTTGACCGGCGACAGCTACGCATGACTTGCATCGACCGGCGCCGAGAAACATATGGTGCACGCTTATTCGCCAGCGTGTCTGCCAAAATTCGGTTAACCCCCGGGCCCGCGCACTATCCGTCGGTGGAACAAACCCACCTTGGCACCGAGCGGACTGGCACATGAACTACCTCGAGCTCGAACGAGTTACGCACTTCTTCTATGGTTTCAACGTGCAGCTCGATCGACCTTGTCGACCGAGTATTCCGGTTTCGGAATTCGTTCGTCGCCACCTCTTGATGTAGGTCGTTCATCCATGGATCAACGGCTTGCCAGAACGAACGTCTTTCTAGGGCTGCGAGTTGTCGGTCGACGGACCGGCTAATGTCCTGAGTAGCGTAGAATCTCGGTTGAAATCTGCGCAGGTTTAGGACAGAGCGTTGTCCAGCGACGACAATCAAAGGATAAGCAAACCTGGGACACTATCAGAGGGTGTACGAGTGAATAATTGGTGGACGTCACTCACACCACCTGCGTCAGGTATAACGGTGACTGTACGGGACGTTCAGCCGGTTGATTGATAACATTCATTAGAATTCTTACATGTACAAGCACGGACCTGTCAGGGTCTTATGAGACAACACGAACGAGGGTATCAAACTATAAACTTACTGGGATATAATACCAATTATATCATAGAACACGTTCACCTGTATGGAATCAGATATGGATCGTCTAGGAGGTTTGAGGTTCTTCACCAGGCAGAATAATATAGCTAAACAACGGATGAAATTCTTAATGAATCAATTAGTGACTAATAGACTCACCATCTCGTACCAGGAGACGAAGCAGTGGTGAACGCCAGAGTGGTTCTGACTCTCTGCAGAGCTTGTGAAGGTAATACGCTATCACAGCGCAAACGATGACATCGAGTAAGAATCTGCACCGATCATCAGCGTCATACAAGGATGTTATACCCAAGACTGATTCACGATGCAACCCCTGACAACCACTACGAGGATGTCAGTATTTAAGCTACACAGAGGATGCAATGAACCTACCACGCTCGATACTACGAAACAGATTCATGATGGCAATGAATACAAATCAGCCCAAATAGAATCGGAACATACCAGCTCCAGTGAGAGTGCAGACCTTGGTCTCACTGAGATATTTGAAATGGATGTCTAATGTAAATCAGTCGTGAGTGTTTAAGGAATTGGTCATGTCACGTACGACCATAATTCTTGAATGTGACATAGGATGTATACCCACAGCGCAACAACGCAAAGATAACATAAACAGACACCATTGAAATGGCCACACGATGATTGCACCTCCAACGACCCCCAGCACGTAACAGGAGTAAAGCTACATGCGAGTGTCACACGTATAGCTTGAACAAAGGTCTATGGACTCACCTCGAGTGGTCTCTGCTAGAATGCCTACCAAAAACGCTTGGAGCCACAGGAAATTTGCACAAAACTATGTTTTGTTCAACCTGATTGAGGATCAGTGCACGCGTGAATGAACAGACAAGTACATTTTGTGATCCACGAGTCAGTACTCCCAACTCCTCGATCATGAATACTGATTGTCCGATCAGTGGCACGTAGCGGTTCATCAGAAATAAGACTTTGGCCATCGTCCGTGGAGCGCGCCAGATGTATTCTATCTATCAACAAGTTAGAAATATACCATTCCCAGAGGGGGAAAAAACGTACTTCTGTGCTAAGAGTAAGTAGATGGTCGTATATGAGCACCACCCAGCTGGCCATAGTCATGTATCTAGGTCGTTCGAGAGATCAATGTTGACGAAAGGCGACAGGCCCAGAATAGCGATACTACTTACTGACGAATCTTTAGCTCCCTCAGAAATTGTAGCGGCACTGACATGGGGCAAGGAGAAGTCAGCCGGGAAATCTCGGGTATGCAAGTCCATATATACGGTGAGAGTCAAGAAGGGCTCTCCCACCACTGGGGAGTTATGACAATTTTACGATGTGGGCGCGTTGCAAATAGCGAGCTCTGAAATTTTCACCGCACCTGCCATTTCCGACGCACTATCAAAACATTGTAAAGGCGTCGCAATGCCCGATGCTATCTGAGGATTGAGTTACGTTTCCATTCAGAGATGGCCCTGAATCAGCATCTACAATGAGAACGGTCAAAAGGAAGTCTGGTTCAAGAGAACTTACCAACCACCAGTAGCTGCAGGGTAGGCGCAACCTTGATGCAGGAAATATTGATATATAATCCCAGTTCAGTACTGGGTGCAGAGGTATTGATATCGATTTGCACGTGGCCGCCACCAGGTAGTTGGCGTTGCTTGAGACAAATGGAGGAACATACCTAGGGTGACCCCTTGACAGGAATGAACTTTCTCTATCAGATAACTTTGTTTGAGTTTCGCTTAATCCATCTTTGGTCGCTGTGGGTGATCTGGGTACGCACCCACACAACCAGACTCCGCTGAGATCGGAATGGGCCGTGCATTTATTCCCCGGCGCAAGAAGGATTACGGATTAGGAGGATACATAATTATCGCACGATGAATATCACCCTTGCCATGGACTGAGTTGCGGGCGCTTTACACCCAAATTTATACTATTTGGCTTCTCCCATCTCACTGGCACTGGCTGCTGGTGCTTTAGCTGCTCCTTCTTGAGGAAATCAGATGCGAGCGCCACATACAGGATTCCGAAGAGGTAGTAGTGAGTAGGGAACTGATGCAGTCGTCGATTAGGAAAATGGAAAAGATGTCCATAATCAGGTTCTACATGACTCACCGGGTGATATCAATTATCCGACAAGGTTCATATAAACCATCTTGGGTTATGGGATGGTTGGATAAGCCGAACAGTTCGGACCAAAGTTTAACAGGTTCTTTCATGATCGCGAGGGCGCACATCAGATAGCCAAACGACTACATTTTGAATGATTTTACGAGGGAGAAAGAGAGATCGGGAAATGATCAATGGTGTACGACAGTGACCTCGTGATCTGTGCTCCGACTATATCACTTTCTTGTAACTCAAATACACTGCGTAGGTTTCAGGTAAATTCCGAACCAGAGGAAAGCGGAGAGGATGACTCAACGGGGCATACCATCTTTTGGTTTCCCACTGGACCGGATCAAGCTTTATGATTGCCCATCCGAGTCAAGGCACAGACGACATTCAAGGATCGAATCTTCGCTAGTAATCCATGCAAGGACGAGGAACATTAGCAAAATCATCCGCGACATCCACATTTGATGGAAATAAAGGCGTAGCCTGCCAGCGTTTGATCATGCCAAGCTCACCATCGTCCCTACAAGTCCGAGTGATATTGAACGACCACGGATCCTGTGCGTCCCTTCGAGATATGTAAAGTCCAGGGAATGTGATGCGCTAGCCCGGTGACCAGACTGGGGACTATTAGGTACCACAATCCTGCAATAGAGTCACGGTGGCACGACTCACCAGCTACTGACAACATGTGGACCTGCTTGGTCCTCCCGGGGTCACTACGTGATTGAAGGAGTCTTGACTACCAAACGCGAGCCTGAGACCATGACATGCAGTCCACTCAAGAGGCGCCACATGTGTTTCAGGACAACAATTCGTAACGATCTGAGAACCTAATGGCAATTGAATAGCTTGTAAGACTCGTTGTGATGATGAGAATATGGAATCTTGATGCAGATGCAGTCGTTTTTTGGTGTGATTACAACCGTAGAACTTGAACAATTCCGAATGGCGACGGTCGACCCGAGTGAGTGTATCACATACTGATTGGCCGTGGAAAGTTGTACACGGCATCCGCCGCCTACCGCCGAAACACACTTGGGGCCAAAGCGCAAAAAATATACAGTGAGTCCGTGAAAGAAAGTTTAAAAATACAGAGTAGCGAAAGCGAAGTCCAAAAGGGTCCAACTTGGTACTATCGGCAAAATCAGTATACAGCGTTCAGCAGCCCATCGTAATCCCATTATAAGGTCCGTCGTGGTCGCTGAGGGTGCCATCCCAGATGTAAGGTACGTCACCGACACTACATTGGTTACTTGAATTGTCCTGGCCTGTTCGATGTATGTATATCGTCTAGACTCGAAAGATTAATGTGACGAAAAACTTACCTGGACAGGATGCCCACTCGCCAGACTGTTCGATGTGTACCTCTCCAGAGGGGTGGACGAAGCCCAAGAACTTGCCAGGGGATATCGGTATGGGGTCCTTTTTGTTGTTGACGTGAGTCAAGTGCAAGTGGGCGTCTACGTAATTGGCAAAGGCTTGGTTGCCGACACGAGGGAGACCATAACCGACGGTCTTAAAGGTCGTTCCGGCAGGTAACCAGAGTGGCAGGTACACAGAATCAAGGAGCGCAAGGGCTGCACCTACACAATAACGTGAGTCGCCTAGAATGCATCCTGACAGTGTAGATACTTACCCAAGGAATGGCCGACAACCGTGACAGACGTCGACTTATATTCGGACATGGTTTTCTTGACAGCAGCGAGCACATCTGTTGCGGTTCTGTTGTGATAATTTGAGTAAGCAATATTGGGTGCGATGCAAGTCTCACTTCGCATGTTCATCCGCAAAACCATTATGCACTTTGATGTTGGAGCTTAGTCCTGGGAAGAGTGTAGAGCTTGGGTCGGTCAGGAAGAGATCTGCATCCGTGACAAGGGGCTCTCTTAACAGATTTTAGCAAAATCGCATGACACAGCACTAGGGTAACGTCGTACATTTCTTTGGGGTTTGTTCCTTGATGGGCAACGATCACAGTGTGGAGATCCGGATCATATCCAACATACCCTATGCATTCGATGGAAAGTCAGGGATAAGTTAAGCTCTTCACGTATCACATTGATTCCTTACAGAATTGGACAGAGTCACCGTCACCACCAGAAGCAACAGGCTTGAAGTGAGGATTAGCTTGGCAATTGGCTTGATGGAAGAAAGCGAGTCAGCGTCCATCAGATCACTCCGTAAATATAACTCGGTCGACGTACCTCCGCAATTCCATGCAATAGTCTGAGATGAGGTACAATATCCGGCGCTCGCGTACCGCGTGTACGGAGTTAGGGAATCGATTTGTGATGTTGTCAAAGCAGTTATCGTTTGCCTCGAGAAGATGGTAGGTGAACTCCGAACGGCCGTAACACAGATGAGGACAGCAGCGAGGGAAGAGAACATTTTGATCTGGTTGGTACTGCAAACGACATACCCTTATATAGTCTCGCCCGGGTTATGTTCAATGTGCAATGACGGGCCAAGGCAGAGCGTTGGAGTACCATGGGGTTGAACGGGCGAGGGGCTTGCCCGGACAGGGGAGGGGAAACAAGCGCACAGCATGAAACCGAATGTATAGCCTGTGTGACCACACTTAGCGTGAGCACAAAGTAACCATGATACTGATGCATGAAACAAGATATCGTATACCTATGTGGCGCATTGATTGCCATGTGCAAGCACTGGATCGAGGAAGCCTCAGCTCTTCGTAACTTCAAGTTATTATGGCGGTGCAGGGAACAAGTCCACTTCAGGCACTCAGGCTAGACTTCGAGTCGTGAGGTTTCCCTCTTAAGCACAGATGGCCGAACGGCTCACCAAAATGCCAACACACAAGGACGCCGTAAATGCCCGGGCTATTGGCAAGTGCTCCCATGGCTGTTTTAGTGGTGACTGACCAACAGTTCGGTTTCCAGCCCTTCAAGAGGCGCTGTCCTACATGTGGCGCAAGATTCAATGTCATCACATAAAGCACAGACACGGATGTTGAACAAGGTACTGTACCTCGATCCGGCTGTGACTCGTCTGATACAGATGCTCAGCCACTACACGTCAACCTCCTTGTACCTACGACATCGAGCCGCCTCCCCTATAGCTATACAGTCGACTCTGTCCTAACCCATACGTACTATAACCCATACTCTCTGATAACCCATAGGATTTGTCATATCCCAAGTCGGTTTGCGGGAAATTGGGGACCATAACCCATAACTCTGCCATACCCCATAACCCATACTAATTTGACGTTGTCATAACCCATAAAATTGACACGACTATTGCTCTATTAAGGATATTTTCTCACATAATCTCTATCGACGACAGTCTGCAATTGCTGGAATAAGGCTAATATTCTTCCTAATGTCGACTCGGACACATTGACACGGCCATCCTCCATTCAACTTATCTCTAATCCATACTGCAGATCCACGCCATCCAAATGATCCTGTTGCACAAGCCGAGGATTCCGCCAGCGATGCGTTAGATAAACTGTAGGTGCCCTCCAGCGCTCGAACCGAATGGACATCGCTGAACTTCCTAACCCGGCTGATGAAGCTCACCATGTCGTGGAGGCGACTGACGAGAACATTTGATGTGTTGTTCTGGATGTTAAAAAGCCGGGAAGCGAACAGGACACAGGCCGATGAGTTGGATGCCGAGCCAGGTCCTTCACGCTGAATCACGCAGGGAAGCGTTGCAGGCGGTGTTGGTTCTGGGGGCATATTTGATAATCCATTCATGCGTAGGTTGGAGGTGATGCTGTCCTCAGTTGGAAAGAGGACTCGTGTTCTCGAGATGCAGACGATTGCAGACGATGAAGGACAAAAATTACGAGCCTAAAGAACTTGATTTCTATACACTAAGTAATTTCGATTCGTCTTTGGTAACTCCGATTAGCACGGGTCTCACCCGAAACCCATACTCTCCCATAAGCCATACTTTGGGACCTATCCCGAGGGGTATGGGTTAGGACAGAGTCGACTGTAGCTTTATTCGCCCCGTTAATATTAAGAAATACGGGGGTGGCGTGCCGAGCAGTGTCACGATGGCTTATCTTTGCCAATAGAAGCAGGCCAGATAAGAATGTTGATGATCATATCTCAAGATCATGGCATCCGCATCATATGGGACGTCAGTGAGATAGTCACGGTCATGTGGTGTTTGGGTCCAAATGAGTTAGTCAAATCTAAGCAAGCGGAGTTTCGGTCATCGTTAAGAGCAGATCATTTCGCGAAATCCGAATTGGTCTGCTTCCGCTTCCACCATTGGTTCAGAGCACAGAAGGCCTTCCATTTAACAGGTTCAATCATCTCCCATTGGCCGAGATTAGAGTAAACTTGGAGGTGGCATCACCAATTTCTCCGCGACAAGCGACCTAAACAGGTCGTCTCAGTTCCAACTAAGTATCTGTACCCGACGTGACCGAGTAGAAGCATGCTACACGGGCACTGGAGAGACTACAATCAGGATCCCCAACGTCCCAAAATGGCGGGGATATAAAACAAGAGCTGGCTTCGAAATTCAGTCTATGACACCAAGGTGATCTTCTTTGATAGTCCCAATGGCAAACTAGAAAGAGTGAATAATAGTAATCAGACACCAATGGAACACGCACGATCTCTGTCGCGTCGACTCGAGTACCAACAATTTTTAGTCGGACTCGAGTGTTTTTTTCAATGATCTGGAGATATTATGAATAACGAAATAATCCAAGAGCCAGTCTCATACCTGATCTTCTGATGCAAACGACGGTGGATTTGAGTTGGGATCAAATTTCAAATCTGGATGTATGAGCTAAACATGCTATAAGCAATGAGAACGGTAAACATGAGCAAGATTTACTTGATGCGAGACGAAGACTTGCAGTGGTCCTACGTCTGCAAAGAACCCCATCTATAGCTATACTTTAGGACAACAGTGAGCGACCATAGGTGATTTGCACACCTTGTTGACATTGTTGACGACACCATCTACAACTTCACCTTTGAAGGGTTTGAACACAATGGCGCGATAACGTGTGATGAACTCGGCTTGGCCACTTCCGCTGATGACCATGCCTTTGCCGATATCGAGGATAGAAACGACGGCTATGATGTATCCGAATGCGCCTGAACATGTGCCCTCGACATCTGCGTACAGCTTGGACTCCAAGAATTGGAGCATCCGAGGACCGAAGTAAGACGGATGGAGAAGGATCGTGTGGGTCAATTCCTTCTGCAAGGCATATTAGCGATACCAGAGATCGAACAAATAAGTCCACTCGCGATGAAAAACATGTCGGG
>JBBPTU010001347.1:0-12946 GCA_038094295.1 Tylopilus aff. beelii
GATTATGCTTGGGAAACATTTTCGGTAACCCACCGGACGTCGAGCTGGATTCCGCTATGAAACCGGGCAGTCCAGGAGCCAATAGATCGACTACGGCACTGGCTCTACATGGTTTTTCGAAAAACCTCGCGATGTACGGCGAGTACAATTCATATGACGTGAAAGGAACTGCCTTCTGAAACTTGGCGGAAAGAGTGTCGTCATCCATTTCGTCGATCAAGTTAGCTATAGCATGGCGAAAGTCAGCAAGCTCGGTTGCAGTACGAGCAAATTGGGATCTGTAGTTTGCTCTGATAATCTTGGACCTAATCCGGTTGGTTCGGCACCTCAACTGTTCAGAAAGCGATGGAGAGTTGAATGGAAGGAGCTCTGAAAGAGGCATTAGTTATGAAGATGGGTGCAATAGGACTGAATCTTAAGTAGCTCGGTGACTAGCGTGTGACCCGTGACATCAATCGTGAATAATGAGACCCTGTTCTCGGCGAGACCGACCAGTTCCGGTGGTGACACGTTGTAATCAAGCTGACGGGTCACATCTGACTATTCTAAAACATATCTAATCGCCCGACCTTCGGCATTTCAAGTAGGGAAGCACGATGTGAACTTGTCTGCAAGATAGCTAGTGTATGGTCTACCTTAAAGCCCATCTCGTACAACTTGAAGGGCTAGTAAGATGAATGTGACGGGTATGGCTGACGAACTGGATCCGGAGACTGTGAACCATGCCGCACCGAAACGGACGGGTAATAAAAGGCAATCCGAAGGATTCATACAATTGTCTCTGCAGAGTTTCAATTACTCACCGTGACTCGTCATTCCACATGACTGCAGACTCGGACTTGTAGCTCAGTCGCTGAGGCGGGGTCATTCGGGCTACCATGGGAATGCGGACGTTGCCAGAGACGGTGGAAGATTCGCAGGAATTCGGTATGTATGTATCGCCAGTATTAGGATGTACGGATACTATCGGCGAGCCTGAGAGGTCCTTCAATGACCGCTGGCGCGGGTTCCTGTCCGTGAAGATACTCAGATTATGGTAGTAGTCACGGTGCAATGCAGCGTTGTGCGTTTCACCTAATAACTTTCTCGTGCTGAACTGGAGGCAGGACATTGACGCCACTATCGCAGTACATTGGATGACGCCGGTGCTACTAGGTGTGCTGTGTAGGAAACGGCAGGTCCAGAAGACTACCGACTCCGGTGGAGATGTGACTTCAAGTTATTTGTGTTTGTTGTGGATATTTTCTCCCCCATGACCATTACTACCATCATGTGCCTAGACAGTACGTACATGCTTATCACTCGCCCGAGCAGCTGTGCGTTTCATCGGACCTGTCAAAATCGCCCCGCAATGACACACTGTTGAAGTCGACAAGTCTGAATCCCCTCTTGTGTGTGTAAGTATTGCAGTGCAGATTATGATTTTGCGTGCCTTGGGTTACCAATCTTCAAACCGGCGATACCCCTTCTAGGTACCACACGTCGCCCACCTAGAACCCATCAAGATGAACCCCAACTACACCTTGCAATGCTTCCCGGACTCGAGAGCGTACAGCTCTATGCTTCGCATTTCGGGTATGTCGTGACCCTTCTATTGTTACACGAAATACTGTTCGGGACGGAATCAGAGATCTAGTCTCCTCAACATCTGCTTAGAAATCCAAGTACACGGTTAATTTTGGTGTGTTGTATGGCTTCTACTTTTGTCATGCATTAAGGATCTCCAAAGGGATAGACACCCATCCTTATCATGTGCAGTTTAGGACCAAAAAATTTCCAAAAACTTCAAGATTGTGCTCACTGAACGAGATGGACATGTTGCACAAGAACGCAAAATGGACGAGAAAGCGTTCAGGATGTATGAATAGCCCCTGAACACGACCAGATGGTTGGCACATCAAACCGACACCACATGTTCTGGTCTCTGGCTTGCAAAAATTTCATCGAGTTCTTAAAGGACCTCTATACAGATCACGATAAAGTTTCATTCGTCTGCAGCTCCTCATTCAAGTTACCCCAAAGATTTCTGAACAAGTCCATAGCGAGTGTACGAAGAACTATGAACGCTCACTCGCGATGAGATTCATAGCTCCTGCATGACGCGGTCCTCAAACCACTCGACGTACGCAGCTTTAGGCAGGACGACAGGCACCTTGACCTGCCCGAGGTTGGACTTGTCTTCATCATACTTTAATTGCAGAAAGTCAGTAAATGTGCCACGTCGGACAAGCCGAATGGTAGGTTGTCCACATAATCCCTGTGTGATGGCCCATGCAATATTATTGTTAGATTGCGACAGCTCACCCAGCACATATCCCGAAGCTAGAGCGAGATTGCTGGCGGGGGCTGAGGGATGAAGACCCATTCGAAACGCTTTCATGAGCGACAAGTAGGGTACGCAGGAATTCGTACATACGCTGGTCGTCAGCAAACTCGATGAAAAAGCCAATCGTCGCAGGGACGGATCGATCGTCGATGGTTGTGGTCCAATTGACAACTTTAGTGAGTAGCGTTGGACCCAAGGAAGACACGGCCGCTCTCAATTCTTTTTCGGTAACTACAAAATCTGGGAATCGGATAGCCACGCTGCCGAGAACATAGTCAGTAACTGTACCCAGCTCTATGAGCCTGAGAACACATACTTGCAACGCTCGATGAATTGGATGATGGGAGTACCGTCCGTCGGGTCGAACCCTAAGGTCTCAACCACATCGCCGAGACGATACCGCCACAGACCATCTTGGGTCGTCACCACGATTTCGTAGCGCCTCCCCGATTCAACCTCCCACTACGGCACAGATCAGCAAGTAGTTTTATTTGACGAGGTGTACCTACGGGTTGAGCTAGGGAATTGATCGAGTCACCCTTGCCGACATCTAAAAACTCGATGAGGGTCTGGCTGCTTAGCTTGTACTGGTTCAACTCTAGTGGATTGTAAGGTAATCCAATCCATGCTTCTGTACTAGCATAACCGAGGGCGTGTAACGCCGTGTTCGGACCAAGAAACCATTTAGCCTCCAGGGACACTGTCAGGGGGGAAAGTGACACTCAGATGATAGACACACCAATGGGACGCTTGAGGCAAAGGGGCCACTGGCAATACCAGTAATTGAACGCAAGTTTGGCCAAACGCGACCACACCACCCGGGTAGACACGATGGGCGACCGAACTGACGTAGCTCCTCCGCACGCTCAGGGTTTGGAGAAATGTTTAACTGGATGGGATTCAAACTCGTGCAAGTATTTCCTTGTTTAATACTTACCTCAAGGTAATGCCGGACTTCAGCTATTCCTTCCAAGTCTGGGATGGTTCCATTCGCAATACAATTCACCATCATGTCAAACTCCGTATCAAGATGCCGGATCATGTCCACGAAAGTAGTGATGAATGCCATCTTCATAGTCTCGAGGGATCTGCTAGTGATGGCGAAGAATGCGTGAACGAAAAGGAAAGCGCGCCAGTCCTTTATGAATCCAGCGGCGTATGGGGCAGCATGATCGAATACTGGGGTTGCCACAAGTCAGCACAAAACGGGGCAGAGCGTAAATAACATCGTACGGAGTTTTGCCATCCTCCCTTCATCTTCTTCCGGATCTAGAGACCAGTTCACCCTTTCAATTACGCCTGTACCGCAACTCGAATAGATGGTCTTAATAGGACGATTGATGTCATCTAGAACTTCCACCCTGTCGAACGCGCGCCAGCATATCTGTGCTCTTGTGCGCCTGCGCCGAGGATCAAAAACAGTCGACGATCCGCGATCCGCTGTCCTTATTTTTTCCATACAATTGTACCTCGGAAATGTTTTCGTAAGCCCACCAGATGTGGAGCTGGACTCGGCAAGGAAATCAGGTAGTCCTGGCGCCAACAGATCAACTATGGAACCGGCTCTGCACGGGGTTTCGAAAAACTTTTCAATGTATGGGGCGTATGAATCGTATGTCGTGAATTGGACTGTATTTCGGAAGGTATCGGAAACGATATTGTCATCCATTTCCTCGACAACCAGAGGGTCGGCCGTCGCTCGGCGAAATTCAGTGAGCTCGGGGACAGTTTGAGCAAATTTAGATTTGTAGTTTGCTCTGACTATCTTGCACCGAAGCTGGTTAGTTCGGTCCCTCACCTGCTCGGAAAGTGATAGCGAGTTAGAGAGGAGAAGGTCTGAGGAAGTCATGGATGCTCAAGAGATGTCAGCAGGCAATAAGACCTTGGCCGAATAATAGCTAGGAGATTTCCGAGTCCTCGATGCAGTGCCATGCCAGTGCCAATGGTTGTAAGCGAAGGAATGCCGGCCCTCAAGTGGTCGACCTAGTTCCCTAAGCTAGTAATAAGACTCACCTGATGTCGTTATCTAAAAATAGTCAGCCGTTGCAAGCAAACCGGCAGCGAGAGGCTGTTGCGTGATGGCATTACAAACCAACAGAAACTTATCTCGTGGACATCGACAATCAGGTTTAGGAATCACTGGCAGTGGCGCTCTTGCAGATGCATATGAGTCTACCATGACGTAACTCTGAATTTATTTTGTTAGAAATTTATTATATATCTACGCTGTGGGTCTGGCTCAGTTGGATACTAATCATTGCGAGTCCCATTACTTCACCTTATATTCGTAGTCGGAAACTGCTCGCAGACAACCAGTGTTGAACACGACGAAGCTTGAACATGTAAATGAGTTAGTACACGCGAATAACTAGGCGGCTAATAGCACTGGCAGCTGTCGCGCGCGTGACGGAGCATCTGGGATAGATCATTGTAATGCAGCACAAGATAACTGACCAATTGCTGTGACATACTAGGTAGCTCCTGAAAGTCTGAAGGTCTGATGCCTGACGAGTGTTAAAGTCCAAACTAACTGGAGTTGTCACAATAGTCACAATGTTGTCACTATTTAGTTCATCTCCGAGTTTAGTACTACCATGCCTGTGCGCGATTCCAATAGTAGAAGAAGCACTGATTACAAGTGGACGTGGAGGAGACGGAGCCGATGGCAACCTTGTTCAGCCTGTAGGCATATTACACTTAGTGCAAGAATACTATGCATCAAGTTCCTGGTCCAACCAACAAAATTCTATACACTTTACCACAGGCACCACCAGTCGCTTCCGAGTTCTCTATAGCCAGTCTACTTGCGGGACAAGATTCGACATACAAAAAATATTCCCAAAACGATTCACAGCTCCCGCAGGACCTGATCCATAAACCAAGTTACGTACGTAACCTTGGGCAGGACGACGGGCACTTTGACCTGCCCAAAGTTGCTACTGCCCTCGTCGAGTTTCAATTGTAAAAAGTCGCTAAACGTCCCACATCGCACAAGTCGAATGGTAGGTTTACGGAATATACCCTCACTGACGATCAAATGGATATGCTTGTTCAATCGCAATAGTTCCTCGAACACGCGGTCTCGTGTGAGTGCGAGATCACTTTCCGAGACTAGGTATTACCCAAGAGAAGTGTCATGTAAATAGGAGGGCAAGCAAGAAGGAAGCCATACGTACCTTGGTTATCGGCAAGCTCGACAAAAAAACCGATCGTAAGGGGTGGGTTACGATCATCGATCGTTGAGGTCCAATTGACCACCTTGGTTAACATATTTGGGGCCAGGGCCGACATGGCTTTCCTCAACTCTTCTTCGCTGACCATGTAAGCTGGGAATCGAATGGCCACGCTACGAACAATCAGAAGAGGAATCTGGGTGAGCAAGAGCACATACTTTCGGCGCTCGACGAATTGTACGACGGGAACGCCGTCTGTTGGGTCGAACCCAGCGATCTCGACGACATCTGCGAGGCGATACCGCCATAGACCATCCCGGGTCGTCACAATTAGTTCGTATCGTCTTCCTCGTTCAACCTCCCACTACAGTACAAGTCAGAAATTAGAAGACCTGTCCTGTAATGGTGACCCACGGGTTGTGCTATGGAACTAATCGAGTCGTTCTTACCAACGTCCAAAAATTCAATAATATCGCTGGTGCTTAGCTTGAACTGATTCAACTCGAAATGATTGTAAGGCGCCCCAATCCAGACTTCCGTGCTTCCATAACCATGAGGGAGTATGATTGCGTTTGGACCAATGAGCCATTGGACCTATATATGTAGACATGAGATGAGACGGAGATGACATACGAATGATAAGCGGACCAGTGGGAGGAATTGGGCAAAGGAACCACTGGAAATAGCAGTGACTGAGCGCAAATCTGGCCACGCAAGACCACACCACCCAGGTCGAGAAAATGGGCGGCCAAGATCACGCAACTCTGTTGCACGTTCCGGATCCGGAGAGAGATTGGTCTAACCAAGAGTCAGACCCAGAATGCATTCGCTAGCCGACACATGCCTCGAGGTAATGCCGAATTTCGGCTATCCCATCCAGATCAGGGATGGCACCATTAGCAATGCAGTTCACCACCAGGTCAAACTCCGTATCGAGGGCGCGCATCATGTCCATAAACGTACTGATAAATGCCATATTGAAGTTCACGGTGGATCTGTTACCGACGGCAAACAGCGCGTGAATAAGCAGGAAAGAACGCCATTTCTTCGTGAATCCGACGGCATGCGGAGCAGCATGGTCAAGTACTGGGAAGATAACAAGTCAGCGTAAAGGAGAGGTTACGTGTTTCGTATCATACGGAATGTTGCCATTCTCTCTTCGTCTCTCTCTGGGTCCAGAGACAAACGTGCTCTCTCCCCGACAGCGGTACCGATACTTTGGTAGAGAGTCGCGACGGGACAATTGTTGTCGTCTACAATATCCATCCGATCGGTCGCAAGCCAGAATATGTTGACTGTAGTGTGTCTCTGAAGAGGATCAGTGATCACGGATGACTCCGCATCAGAAGCCCTGATTTTTGCCAGTTGGTTATATCTGAGGATTCTCTTCGGAAGCCCTCCAGATGTCGAGCTAGACTCGACAAGGTAATCAGGAAGTCCGGGCGCCAACAAGTCGGCTATAGCACTAGCTTTGCATGGTCGTTCGTCAAGCTTTGCCAGAAGTGGCGCGTATGCATCATAAGTCGTAAATGGGACTGTTTTCTGGAACGCCTCGGAGAGGATGCCATCATCCATTCCATGGAGAAAGCTGACCGTTGCATGACGAAAGTCAGCAAGCTCTGGTGCGGTTTGAGCAAATTGGGTATAGTAGTTTGCCCGGACTATCCTGGAGCGAAGTTGGTCTATCGAGCACTTGAGACGTTTAGAGAATGGTGGGGGGATGGAGAGAAGAAGGTCCGCGACGGGCATTCGTTCTGAAGGTATTTCCTGGGTAAATGCGTCGGTTGCGTACTTGCAACAAAATTGCGCTACTTATAACCTCTTGAAGACGGTTCTAAGGGGATGTTCGATGACCGAATTGGCACCCTACCGGCGGAACGGATCCCGGTCTTGAGTGGTTGGTTCGGTAGTGAACGGGACGATGTTTCCACTACTCCACAAATAGGCATTGCAGGCATTCTCAGGTGGTGCAATGCCAAGCACACTAATATGCAGACGGGAGAACCCAAGTGGGAGAGAAGCATTGTATCTGGGAATCTCTCGCTCAGATTCAGAAAGTCAACGACCGGGGACTCCATGCGCTTGGTGTTGTGCGTCCACCTGGACGTGCGTAAGCTGCCAGATCGCAACGGGTAGTACTAGTACCAGTACCAGTAGAAGGACAAATTCCTTCCGAGAGGCTCATCCCGTAGGCGCTTCGTAAGACGAATGCCATGCGATAACCGAAACGGTAATACAATTGGAGCAACTCACAAGTAGGTACCTCATTCATGTACCAGTATGCCACCGGTAGCTCTCGGGGAGAATAAAGAAGAAGAACGACCGAGATTTGTCGATGCCCGCATATTTACTGTGTTCTGCCGTGAGTTGGTCGACCTTTATTATGAGTCATTGGAGATCTCAGGGCGAGGCCCTGAAGTGTTCTGAGGCTAGGGTACCACACAAGTAGCATCATGGAGAAAGTCGACGGGGTACAGCCTGAGCCGAGTCCGAGTTGCCGACCGTTGTTAAATACCGTGGGTAAGTTCTTCTTGTTCACGAGACCTCTTCCGACACTTCTCACTGCTGCCACTGGCGGTCAGAGAATAACAGTGAATAGCTCCACGTGCCTGCCTGCCTGCATCGAGTGAGTTAATCTTCCTCACCCACCGGCGGACCTGGAGCGCATGTAGGAAAAGTGGTGAGTTGCTCGCGCTCAGGGAACGGGTAACACCGCTGAGTTCAGGATACGGGTATGTCTGATAGGGGTGCAGTGTTCAATTCGCCAACCCATGTCGTACCGTGTACCCGTGACTACGGTGTATTGGTTTTACGGGTACCGGACCTCGAACATGGGCCAATGGATGGGCGTACAGCACATTCAATCACGATGTATCTAGATAAGGTGCCAGTGGGTACTTCGAATGGCGTTCAATCCTGCCACCTTATACTTCTGCAAATCGGCCATGGTGGTGGGGAGACTTGTTACCTCGTTTACAAATTGATTGCTTATCTTCCGGACCCATCTTGTTGCTGGGCAACTCGTGGAAAACATGAACTTTACAGGCTGAATATGCCATCTCTGCGGCACCTCGAGTCCTCATCGACGATCAACAAATTACGACCACAACCTTCGTCCTGCTGTGACAATGTCCCTACTCGCGCTGATGCTTCAACTTCAAGAAGCTGAGTTGTTCATGGCGCCGTACGCGACTACTTGACTCGTCATGTGGGTTACAAGGTCCTTCAAACTCGCATAACCTCGACAGCCTACTCTGGGTAAGCGTGCGGAATGCAGGCTAGTCCATCCCGCACATCCCGCGAGCATCTGCGCAACCTGGCAAGTGTGGCTTTGCCTCGCTCCCAAGACCAACTGGAAACTGGCACTAAGAAAGTTGGGGGATCTACTATCCACAGTGTAAAGGTACAATCGCAGAAGATCACTAACCAGTACAACTGGACGTTGTCAGAGGTAGGTTGGAGGACACTAAGCACACTCATGATTACACTCCTAACTCTTGCACGACCCGTTTCGAAAACCACGTCACGTACTCGGCCTTGGGTAAGACGACTGGTACCTTGATCTGTCCAAAGTTGTGGCTCCCTTCGTCGAGTTTCAGCTGCAGAAAGTCCCGAAACGTCCCGGGTGCAACCAGCCGAACGGTCGGCTTTCGAAATAAACCTTTTGGGATGATGAATTTGATAATTCCATTGAGTCGAGACAACTCCTCCAATGCACGTTCCGGTGCGAGTGCAAGCTCTGGGGCTGCCGGAGTAATGGCATCGTGAGCGAGACAATGGCTACGAGCGAAATCATGCATACCTTCAAGTTGGTCGCCAGCAAGCTCGACGAAGAATCCAATCGTGTCAGGGATGCGTCGATCGTCGATCGTCGTGGTCCAATTGACCACATTTGTTAGCATGGAGGACACGATGGCCTTCAAATCTTTTTCGCTGACCATGATATCAGGGAACCGCATGACCACGCTGTCCATGAATCAGCCGACAGACATATGTTGGTTAACATGAACACGGACTTGCGGCGCTCGAGGAATTGAATAATGGGATCACCGTCCGTTGGGTCAAACCCAGCAACCTCGACCACGTCACCGAGGCGGTACCGCCATAATCCGTCTTGAGTGGTTAGCACGAGTTCGTAGCGCCTTCCTTGCTCGACCTCCCACTGAGAAGTCGTCAGACAGGATCTTAATCTTAGGAGAACACCTACAGGTTGTGCGAGAGAACTGATTGAATCACTCTTGCTGACATCCAGAAATTCAAAAACAGTGCTGCTACTGGGTTTAAATTGATTTAATTCCAGTGGGGTGTACGGTGATCCGATCCAAGCTTCCGTGCTTCCATAGCCATGGCTAATTACGTCCGTATCAGGACCAAGAAAGCATCGGAGCTATTAAGGAACAAGTGAAGGGAAGCGAATGTCCGATGTCTGGTAGACGTACCAATGGGAGGGACGAGGCGAATGATCCACTAGCAATAGTCGTGACAGAGTGCAAGTTTGGCCAAACGTGTCCACACCAACCTGGTTGAGAAGATGGACGACCTAGGCGACGCACTTCTTCCGCGCGTTCCGGATCCGGAAAAATATTCATCTGATCAAAATTAAGACTCTTGTTTGTACTTGATGACCTACACTGACCTTGAGGTAAGACCGCAAATCTTCAATCCCTCCCAAATCCGGGATAGTACCGTTCGCGATACAGTCAACTACCGTGTCAAATTCCGTGTCGACGAGGCGGATCATCTCCACGAGTGTCCCGATGAACACCACGTCTATGGTCTCGATGGACCTGCTGGCAATAGTAAACAGTGCATGGATGAAAAGGAATGAGCTGTGTATTGTTATGAAACCTGCAGCAAAGGGGGCAGCGTGGTCGAGTACTGGCAAGGCAATAAGTCAGGGTAACATACAATAGTAGAATTACTTGTGTCATACAAAACATTTCCATCCTTTTATTGTCTTCATCCGGGCGCAGACTCATATCCTTCCTCAAGGCAATGATCGAAGTGCCAGTTGCGTAGATAGTTTTGGCGGGAAGATTTTGTTCATCTTCAACACCAAATTCCCTATACCTGAGATGGCGTATGGATGCCTTGGTTCGTTTCCTGGAAGGGTCAGAAATCGACCATGACATAGAATCCGTGGGCCTGATCTCTGGCATGCAGTTATATCTTGGAATAGTTTTTGCGACCCCGCCAGATGTCGAGCTGGATGACCCAAGATAATCTGGCAAGCCTGGGGCTAGCAAGTCGACGAGGGAGTTTGCTTTACACGGTCTTTCGAAAAACTTGGCAATGAGCGGCGCATATGAGCCATAGCTCGTGAAATGAACCGTTTTCTGGAACGCCTCGGAAACGGCGTCATCATCTATTTCATCCAGGAAACCGGTTGTTGCCTGGCGAAAGTCGGTGAGCTCTGGTGCAGTCTGGGCAAATTGAGTCTTGTGGTTTGCCCTGATTATTTTGGACCGAAGTTGGTCAGTTCGGTACCTAAGCCGCTCAGAAAGCGATGGTGGGTTTGAGGGAAGGAGATCTACTAGTAGGGAAGTCATGAGTCGTAAACTGGGTAGGCAGTAGGGCTGCACCTTAAGTAACCGTCCAATACTCAATCATCGAACCTCAAATGTACGTGTTTTACCTGACGGAAGAGGAATACTTCTATATACATCCACTGCGATAGTCTCGATACCATCCGTTTTTGGTCTGCCGCATCAGGTGGCGTTGGCATACGCCGACTCCGATGCAGCGACGCCACCTAATGACAGACCAAAAACGGATGTTACCGAGACTACTGATGGGCCGGCAGTCACATAACGTAATTCCAACTTCAGCATATCGACCACTAGCATCTGCACAGTAGCGCTATAACGTTATCAATGGCCCTCCACGACTTTTTCCTTAGGCATTCGAGAGCCATAATTGGCTGAAGAGTATCTCCTAATAAGTCTTTTACATGATCGGGAACAGTTGCCGGCACCCGGCGGGTGGTTGACGAGGTGCTAATGTAACTACGATCTCGTAAATGAACTTAACATACGCATCAATCAACAAGTACATATTTGAGCTACTAAGACGAGCTCAACAACTAAGTACTAGGTTTCCTACTTAAGAACTAAAATTCCACGGTGACAAAACCTGTTTCCACAGCCACAGTGAAGGTGTCCATGTCCTACTAGTATGTACTTTCGCAAGCTTCTTCAGTCAGAGCGACCTGGGATTAGGTTGGTTAAGCTTACCTTGAGCTTGCGTTTGTTAGCGAGTTGTCGGAGAGCACATCCATGCCAGCATCGGCTTCTCTTCGTTTCGCTTCTGCGGCTACTCGCCCTGACATGCTGTCATCCTACAGACCTTTTGAAGTACCTTCATACTCACGCGGTCTCATTACGTCTTGCACGGCAAGCACTAGCAGGTGACGAACGTTATTGGAACACTGACACACTCGAGGTATGCCGCAAAAGAACTTGGGATCCAGGATCTAGTACCTAATGTTGAGATAGAGCACCCTTCCCAACCCACCTGTACCCGTGAATGAACGGTTGACCGCCGCTGTGCTACCAATATGTTGAAGCTCGGTCGCTAAGAGAGATCGCAGATCTCTATGCGGCGGACTTCTATTGGCAGATGCCGGCTACCACGCAGAGGCTGCACTAAGACAGGTTTGCCCACACCAGACCCACTCATGTTCGTATTTTTCAGATGCGTTGGCCCGACGCGCGGAACCCGTCCGCGACATCGCACGCAAACAGTCTGCTAGTTACCTTTGCCTTGAAGCTATCTCTGAACAGTTGTCGGTACCCGAGGTATCATTTGCTCTCACATATACTCTAGTGGAGAGTGATCGCTAGGTGGGAGCGGGGCCCACATGCACGTATCGGTATGCAGGAAAAGGCATGCCTTCTTACGATTTCTTACCGAGGCTACCGTCCGCTGAATTGGCATTTCTCTCTGGCGCTATGTATCACCTCTTCGCTACTCCTTTCCCTGCCTCCTACGACCGAATATTGGATGGATACGTAAGGGAGATACGTGGGTTAGTCCGGGAATGGGCACCCGTGAGATACCTGTCCGGCTGACGGAAGCGTACTCGTCCTCCCCTCAAAGCTTCGGGATTAGAACCATGAACGGAGCGTCCATTCCCTACCTGGCTATTGCTTTTGCATGCAGTACACATCGGAGACAAAGTGGCGTTCACGGTCAGGAATCGAGGTACTGTACCAGCCAATTGAATTCGTCTGTCACGTGTCACACGGCCAGTTGACGAGACGAAAAATGTCCGTTGTAACGCGTCACAAGAGGAAGTGTCGAATTAGTCTACTTAATTGTATTAGTGTGAATTTAGATTACACTCTAGTCTCGAACCCAGACGTTATAGGAAGTACCCGTTTTGGACGGGTTGTTGTAAACACTTCCTATAACGTCTGGAGACTTTCAATAGGCGACTATGGTGTCG
>JBBPTU010001348.1:0-12938 GCA_038094295.1 Tylopilus aff. beelii
AGCCCTGGCTCGTAATCGCCATACCTGCGTCATCGTCGCCTTAACCTTTACCTATTCCCTTCGGATCTTCGCGCAAGCCCTCGCCCTCGTAATCGGCGAAGTAGTAAACCGCTATCGCGTTAACACCTAGCATATTGTCTAAGGGAGTCACTGAGGCAAGTATCCAGATATCCGTAATTCTCTATTGGTTTTGTTTCTCTGCCCGTCGACGGTCCTTCATTGGCGGCGCACGGGGATAAACACAAATGGTAAGTACTGGCAACGGCACTAACACTGAAGTCGTATCAAAAAAATCAGTTTTTACCTATGGTAACTGTCCCCTTTAGTCTCCATCTTTGGTTCTCGTTTTTCTTTTTTATTTCTTGTGGTCTACTAACTTCCAACAAGAGATCGGATTACGGCCATGTAGATCTGAGACTAGTACGTTCCCATCCTCAACTTTAGCTTCCCTGGCTGACTTCCAGCCACCATTGATCCATTCATTGACCGATGGCCCTTCGCTTCAGCACGGTGAACTGAATTTGGTTAGAGGCCTCTCCGAACCGATCGGAGACCTCTCAAAGCGATGATTTAAATGGGATTGGCAGTGTGCTTGCACAAGTTCCCCGTTCCCCGATCCGTTCAATTTCCAGTTGGAGACAACTTGAAAGATCTAGACCACTTTCTGTCCACATGCTTACAGCTTGTGCCACAAACAGGACTTTACTAGATATGAAACATGCCGAAGTGCTGGCCTAAATTAATACATGGTGTTAGCACTCAGTTATCCGTTTTGTACCTATGACGTACTAGCCACTGGTTTTCTATGAGACTGGAGCGGAAATGCTCCGTCCGAGTCCCAATACGTGTTAGACTCCTCTGCCACTCTGATGCTGCAAGACCATCTCTATGCCAATCACACGACTTTCCACTCGGTCTAATCAGTTGCATGTACTACTACGTGTTATACATGCAACGCACGAGATGGAGAGAAATGTGGGCGAGAGCCCGAAGTGCTTAGAATGAAAGCCGCCTCTTGCTCGTGCGCATGGGCTGCAACCCCAAAAAGGTAGGAGTGGGAGATGACACGGAGTGAAGCGTTACACCTACCGAGTAGGAGGTTAACACGAGAGCTGCGAGGCCTCCACCCGGGGCAGTGGAGGTGATGTAATGATCTGAGAGGGATAGGATGACTTAGATTACAGTCACGGTAAGATTAAATGTGCAGTACGCACGATGGAGTAGCTTGAATCACGGACAGAGCAGTCAGAGCACTTGGGTCGCCTCGACATGAGACGCGAACGCATCGGTCAGGGAACTCAACCTGAGCGTCAGGGAGTTGGATACGTGATCCTCAGGGCGAAGGAGTGAGCTTCGGAGCACCGCGGGAATGATGTAGAGCTGGACTCATTCGCTTTCGATGCGTCATGAGGATCCAGGTTGACTGGGCTTACCTCCTCTCAATAGCTCATCGTGAGTCGGAAAGGACCCACAGTGGTAAATTTCCGTCATGGATCGTGTTGTCCATGGCCAGTTCCCCTGGTATGTTTGTTTTCATCGTAGAGCGCAATGAAGATCAATCACAACTCACCGTACTTCTGGACACATGTAATAGGGGTGCATCTAGAGATATCTCTAGGTACAAGGCCAACGACGCCGGACTAGCTTGCGAAAGCCCGCCTGAACGGTGGGCACTGCGCGGGCAGAGTGGAGGCACGGGAGGCAAAGCTGTACCACCGCGTGACTCGATCACCAGCTGTGGGAAATCTGGTGCGGGATCCCGCACCAGATTTCCCATGGTGTCACACCTGCTATTTTCCCAATGGTCGCCGACTCACTGGCAGATACATGCACACAATACACTGTACAGTCCAGAGCCACTCATGGGCTCAGTACGTTTCCTCTGAATTGAAGAGCATTGTGGTGCTACTCTTGGTACGTTACGCAACTATGCTACTGGTTCACTCGCGCCACTCTAAGACTCATAACTCCATACCTTTTTTCGCATCAATCACCACTAGCAAATGTTGATCAAAAGGACCTCAAGAGGATATGTGCGCCTCACCTCTGTCCGCAGTGCATCGTGACTGTCGGTGCCTGTCCTAGTAAGCACCTGTGATGTCATCGGAGACGAAAGTAGCGCGGTGAGTAGACTAATCCTACAGCGAACAAATCACAGAGAGTTCCACGAGCGCTCAACGTCATTTAGAGCTGCATGCAGTTTGGGATAAGTGCAGATCCAGCAAACGGCCATCAAGGTGCCAAAATCACGTTTGGCAAGTTATGAATCTTCTCCATTCTTTCCGAAAGACTCGTGTGTCCCTCCGGGTTGACTGATGCCACCTGCAGCCTTGATGACCCTGTCCATCGTGTCCAATCAAGGCTAGGTACCAGCAGCTCACATGGGCACCCTCCGGTAGTTGAGCCTGAGCTTTCCAGGAATAGCCTAGTTCTATACAGCGGCCCGGGCAACTTATCTCCTCGCGCAGTACGTTCCTCACCCTCGGGCCCAATTGACTACATGTCCATCAGGGTCACAACTGATTCCGACGAATAGTTCGGGTAACTTATCTCCTTGTGTGGTGCGTTCCCCATCACTCCTCAGGCCCAAGTCCGTCGGGGTCACCGCTGATTGTGATGTCCTGACTCCGATCTGCATACGAGGATCATTGTTCTTGCTGCACACGTAATTCCATTTACACGGGTAGAACTCAACTGTTACTTGTGGAAAAATCAGGGCTCTGATCGAATGGCCGCATCAATGGCACAATCCTACCATGACCTGCGGTCATGTCTCTGATATTGCATGTGCGATTCCGTCGCAAAGAGCTCAGATCGCCGTTTTACAGATTGCGATCCTTAACGGTCCCTGCCCATTGCACCCCCGCAAGCGGCTTTGCCACTGGGTCATTGGCAATATCTGTTGGGTATGTATTTCTGATTCTGTACTAAAAGCCCCCTGTTTGCCAAATAGCTCACGCGACACATCCAGCTACAGCTTTGCCATGAGTGCTATCGCCGAACACCCCCCGCCTGAGCCCTCTTCTTCATTGGATAATTCTCAGGCTGCCGATATTGTTGCAACTTGCAAACGTCGTATCTCCGAGCTCGAAGCAGAAATTGACCAGGTTCGCAATATTCGCAAGAAACGCAAGCTGTAAGTTTGTCTTCTCTCATTCCAGAATGGTCTTCGGCTCAAATTTTCCCGCGTAGCGATGACAATTCTTTCCTCATCGCTGGTCGTTGTATCCGTCGGCTTGTTTCGCTCACGGACCGTGTCGAGGATCTAGTCAACGAAGCTGACCGGCGTACATGCCTCGAGGACCCAGATATCTCATGTGGCGAAGAGTAAGTAGCAATCGCCGATGTTTGTCCTTGTCTGTGGGCTGATCTTGCTCTCAGGGCGGACCGTCTGTTCAGCGCCTATAGGCAACTTCTCCACTGGCAGCCGTCATTGGCAAAGGTATTTGACTCGCAACCCCATATTCTTAATCTTGCGGATACCTTCAAGGAGGCATGTACTTTTTCTGGATGCGTTTGTTGTCAGAGATTTCTCAGACTTGGATGTTCTAGCTTAATCGAGGTGCTGACTCCGCCCGCGGCGATGATGCTGCAAGCCTAAAACCCGCTGTGGTCCACTGGCTTATGGCAACATCTCCTAATACTCTGCCAGGCCTTGAACCCGGAGAAAAGAATGGGCGTGGGTTTGACCACGATGTAACTGGGCGGCTACTCTGCCCGGTGGACTACGACTGGGGGGATGACCAGTAATACCTTTTGTCACTTCCATTCTTACCTTTGATTAAATTTCTCTTCTTAGGCAACGGGCAGCTATTCGCGATGTTCATCCTGATTATGTGGTAACCGCTGACTCTTGGCCGACATTTCTATATGAAGGCGAAAATTACAACCCACAAGATCCAAGCCAGGGGCTGTTCAAGAACGCGCTACTGCTAAAGGTAAGTGAATAAGCCTCGTTGCTGAGCCAATCTAATTGAAAGACCGCAAGGGCTTCAAGCATATTTTCACGTCTCCAAGCTCGGCGCTCAAGACCGATATCGAGCAACAACCTATACGGCAACCGAAGAGGCACGAGAAGTGTGATGAACGTCGCACTCGCTCTCACGTCGCATCTTTACTCAGGATGAAGAGTGTTAGTCCCCGTGCTATTGCATACATTGCGGTCCAGGTATCTCTTATGTTAATTCGGTTGTCATGCGTCTCGCTGATCTCTTTTAGCTTCGCTTTGCTCTATCTACCTGTGGTAGCTGGCGTATCATAGATGGTGAGTTCAATTATCACGACTTCTACAACAACATTGTTGCCTTTTTCGAGGACACGACCACGCCCGAAAAAGATAAATTTATACAAGAGCTGCTTTTCTGGTGGAACCGGTGCCGTTCTCGTCTTTCTAGCTCAGCAGTAACCACTCACAATTAACTCTTGTTATAGCAAGGTCTTTGGACAGGCAAATATGTCGGTCTATCGACCACGCAACACGAAGAGGTTGTCCGTTGCATTGACGCTTTCACGGGGCTGTGGAACCGCTGTAGGCACAACGTCGTCATCTGCTCAGGCCAATGGGCCTTCCCAAGCTCCATAAATATCTGAGTCGTAAATCATTGTGAATAGCAGTTGTATTTTCGAACTATGGCTTGTACAACATTTTGAATTCAAGTTGCGATCATGAATCATGATGCACCGTGTTCATTACGAGTACCACTTAGCCTATGATTGCCAGAAGATCCAACGAGAGCGCCAAACTTCACATTTAGACCCCTTTGAATATAATGTGACACGAACGGCTTAATGCGATATCTGGTATGCCCTCGCAGCAAATATTCAGCAAGAGAAAATCTCGGCATACGAGAAATCTTCCCCCTTGCCTTCACCACCCTTATTTACTAGAATTAGTACACACAATAACATATTTCCCGTATGCAGTCATCAGTACACCAGATGCCATTAACTATTGTTGGCATGATCACTCTGAATCGCCCATAGGAGTAGATATGTGTGCAACACATGTCCATATTCCTCCTACGTGTCGTGGGAATAAGAGAAGGGCATACGGGTCGTGATCCGCGAAATAGAATCTATGACTAGAACTCATCAGGGGGATTGATGCCAGCAGTTGGTACACTTCGTGCAGGCTTCATACACTTCTATGGTACATGGATGAATGAATAATGACAACCGCTAGGTGCAAATTGCTCCTCAAAAGGTACAACGAGAGTCAATGTCATATCCCGGAGTGTCGGCTGAAACACGCCATTTCTATTAGTATTGTGGTGTAATAGTCCTTACATATTCTACCCCTCGGATATCGCATTCTTCAGGCAGGACGAGACATCTTTGGATTGATCATGGAATATTGCTACCTGACCACCTGGTGACAATATGCACGAAATTTGCTGCATACTACTTTTTGCTAGATTTGGGATGAGCCGCAATGCGTTCCGAGGATATAAATGGTCTGATATTATTCATAGTCACATTCTACTTGTGGTAGTAATGACAAACCATTAGATACGCTGCTCGTAGAAATGTTTTCCATGTGATGGACACACACTCAAATGTTCCCCCAGAATTTGGGAATCTTGGATGATGACGACTCCAATTTGGTACCATATTTGGGAACATGTTGTCAAATGTTACATACACTTCTCAATGACTGTCGCAGATACAGCACGTACGAGATGAGGATGAACCAAATTTCCTCATATAGTAACTTTAGATGTTTGCGAGGCAATGCCCCGTGCCAGTGCCTACTGATTTGCCGACCTCACCCGCTGCATACTAATCTGAAGTGATAGAAAGCGTACCACAAATGGAAAGTGGAGGATGATGAGGACCGAAAGTGGATCGGCACAGTCCGCCAGCCTTCATGGGCAAGGCCGAGGATCATAGGCTATCTTAATCTGGAAAATAGATGATGAGGCTTGCTTCTCGCTGTAGAAAACGTTGTACAATCACTATGCACACTGGCATCGCTCCGTTTTGGATGGTCCACAAAACGTCTACTGCACCTTGAGCCATTCGATACTCAATTCAAACACGTGGGTGAAATATGATACACTGAGACATTGACACAGTACATGGCATCGGAGCATAGCGTCACGCAAGCTTCTGGCATCTACTACCACAACCTGGCCTGGGTTCTGCCTCAGGCCCTGTGACCCATCCATGACTTGAGAGCAGTGATGGCACATGCAAGTAAGGGGATAATTGATGGCATCATGCTGATGAACGTGAGGCCCGTCGCAAGTGCGGCCGTTTCGGATAACGCAAAGATACCGGCGATGCGCACGATCACGACACCCAGATCAAGCACGACAAAGAGCATGGTAAATGTAATGTGACCCATCGTATCGACGCGTTCCTGTTAGAGATGCCAAGCTGTCAAGCGAGCCAACAGTTTGGAAACAAGCGATGTGTACCTTCAACTTTGTCGGGGAGAGCCGACCAAAATGCACGTGCACGTTTTCTGCTATGACCAAGAACAGGAGAGACAGCATAAATACGTACTCCCCGTTGGTAAAACGAATACTATGGTGTTGTCGGTATGAAGTCTTTTCCAAAAATACAAAAGTCTCACGTAAAGCAGCTTCTGAACTACGAGGACGTCAGTTCGCCAGTGATAAAGGGACTGGACATGCTCACTAATTCAATTGACCAATTGGCCCGCTCATTCAGGGCTGCTTTGACATCCTCAAAGTCGTGTGAGGAGCGTACCATCTCGTATAGCGTAACTTTGGACAAGTATGAAGTGCTGGCATCGCGTAGCTTTGAGATGGCTGACAAGATGGTGCGGCGAGCACACTGGTAACCTGCAGGGACGACCGTGACACCCATGAGGAAATCAGTACATAGGGAATAGGAAGTCTTTAGGTACCGGCTGTCAGCATCCTGATAAATATGCGGCATTACAGGTGAGCCAACCCGATCCATTCCAAAGATGACCAAGGGGATAGAACCTACGGGACAGACATATAGAAAAAAAAGCGTGATGTTGTAAGCTCTGTTTTGACAGCGGCCTGAGGTCTAGATATACTGACACGTAAGGTGGGGACCAAAATTGTACTGTATTGCGTTTGACATCACCAGACAAAAACTATTTGGCACGGATCAACAGAGAGGCGCGATAAGCAAGGTGGTGACTTACTGGGTTCCGGTTCACAGAGTAAAATAGTAGTAAATGATAGATGTATTCTGAAGGTCGTTGGGTACCATCAACGGCTAGTAGGGTGTGTTCTTTTATAAGCCGGGTAAGTGGCGGATTAGATCTGCCCTCCTGTGAAAAACTGAGATGATTTTAAGTTCAAGAGGGGAGCAGTCAGTTATAGGACCTACCGAACAGAGGTCCCCAATTTACTAGATAGCTGTGACAATACACTGCCATGTGAAAGGGTTCTTGCCACATCACCAAAATACACATCCCACCCTAGAAAATCTCTGTGGGATTGCCGGAGCAAGGCAAAAATGTAGTTCCAGTGTGAACGCATTGTAGGAATGAAATCGTAAAAAATGGCTCCTACCCCGCCTTCTCACAAAGGAGGAAATAAACGATCAGGGTAAAGTCAGCGGCTGATAAGGTTTTTAAACCGATATGGGATCGCCATATACTCCAAGACGGCTTGTGTCCAATTTTCAACCCTGACCTCAGGTTCGCCATTGAGTCAGACCAATATTAATGTACTCGAATTAACAGCGCGGCCGAGAATCTGATTGCCGCTCGATGTAGTTCTTCGAAGTGTCGCAATCTGGTGGGAAACAAGCGGAACTTGGAAATAAATCCTAGCTCCGAAATTGCCAGGCCAACGAGTCGGCGTTTTCGGCTCGACCCATGCCAGTATTCAACAGCATGAGCAACTATTCCCGAGGTATTCTTCGTGGGTGGCACGGGGAATTCCGGAAAAGGAAGGCCATGCTCGATCTTTGCGAGGTTCTATCGCCTATCTGACCGGTGTTTGCCAGGACTATTGCAGCGTCATCGATTCATCACCCCGTTGACCACCACTCTGGCGACGACGTGCCGTGACAACAAGAACAATAGCGACTCGGAGCGCGTCGCCCCAGGGGTGGCAGGGATAGTGGTAGCGTAGTTTCGCGCAAACGAAGGTCACAGCGAGCACAGCGGCGTGCCCGTCATGACCAGGGTGAAAGGAACGCAAAGGCGCGCCGGTTACTGCAGCGACGGTGATGGTGAACACGGTGTGCCACCATCACCCTCCTTGAGCGCGACGTGCGCACGAAGACGAGGTCAAAAGCTACCCATTACCACAACAACGACAGCGAGGGTGAGGGCGAGGGCGACGCAACAGTGCATTTGTCACCGCAGAGACGATGACGAATGCAGGCGCACTATCATCTTCACCACCCCGAGAGCGCTGCGCTGGCATACCACCCGGCGGCGGGGAGGGTGAGGGCGTTCCTGTCACAATGATTGAAGCGTACCACCATTACCACCACCATGGCAACAGCAACGACAAGGGCAACCCAACGATGTGCGCGCTCTGACAACGATGAGGGCGACGACGTGCCCATCACCACAATAACGACGACGAGGGTGAAAGCAACGTAGCGGCACACCTGCGACCACCAAGGCCATGGCCATGTAGTGGAGGCGAGGTGACAACAGCGTACACACACCTATGTATTGACGGAATACTTTTTTTCAGATAATTTGATTTTATTTTTTGCTCGTAGACCTGAGCGAGAAATATGTGGTTAGAATTGGTAAAACAAGTGTTGACTTTTGTGGATCCCAATTCTTCGTCCAGATTAAAGAATTAAGCATCTGAGCAGCGGGATCACGATTACACCCATTTGTGTCCATGCTACTAATACAACTCCTTACTGTATACCGTACCACCATGAACGACCAAGACCAGGGATTCTGCTTGGATTCCGTTGGGAGTTTGTGATCGGGTCTAAGTCGCACGGGTGCGGGTGAGCTGCATTCTGCTGGGTGCATTCCGATATAGCGGAGATTTAAATAGCCTCTCGCCCCGCCGATTGTCACCACCGGCGGCGCTACTTCTAGACATGCATGGTGGCTAGTTTTCTGGAGATGCCTCGATCTGTGAGCGTTTCACCCCTCTTGCTTCCCGTGACTCATCCCTCCAAACAGCCGATCCCATCAACCTTCCCTCGCCTGGACTTGTCACGCTCGCCCCAAGCGTCATCTTCGGAACCTACTACAAGTGCGACGGCTGCGCCCTCGACAACGCTGAAGAGCTCCCCATCGGAACAACTACCCAACGCAGCCTCGGAGGGGCGCGCTCTCCCTATAAGCGCTTGGATATATCCATCACCTACTGAACGCCTTCATACTCTCTTTTCGTGCAGACTCTACAAGGCGGAGGCATGTGGACTAGTCAATCGAGATCAACCATACAATCTCGAAGGATAACTGGTGGCGTGCGCTTCCCCTTGATGGAAAACGGGTCTGGGAGATCAAGACGTAGGAGGCTCGCTCGAATCGATACTCTGGCTACCGTTTCTAAACCCTGTCCGCAACAAGAACAAAGATGAGAAACGGGCAAATGCATCCCCGACGGGCAAGGACGAGCAGAGTTGGGAGGTAGCACAGTCACTCCTTGAAGGTATGAAGGGTGACAGGCTTGCATCTGCGATTCGCAAGCTTGACGAGAAGGTGATTGCACCTGTCCCTCACTACCAATTCTATCCTCGTCACCCTTCTTCTGTTCCCCTACTAGAGTTTCGTTTCCGCCCGATCGCTCTTCCATCCATGCCCTTCTTTGCATATTATTCACGTTCAGCGGTCCCCATCGGCAACATCTCACACAATGCGCGGATGATGATTGGTCAGCGACGACCGTCGAGTGCACTCCCTCACTTCGGGCGCACCTCCTAGGGTGTGAACGACCTTCTGATGTTCCCTCCCGCCCCCAGCTGTGGCTTCTATTCCAAACCACGATCACTTCAGCGTGACAAGTCCCCTCTTCCAGAGCTCGATACGAGCTTGTTCAACCAGACCTTGAACACCAACCTTGGCTTTTCGGCTGCGAATTGCGAGCAAACCGTTTCGGTTTGTGTTCGCTAATTATCTGTCAGACTCGTTGCTCATTCCTATCTACAGGCATTCGGTAACATCTCGGGCTTTCTGCCTCATGCCCCGTCTCCGTCCGACTCGTTTATCATCGCACCAGCGGGACCATATCTTACTTCAAGGCTTTTCTCCTTCCTTGTACGATCTGACTATGTTTCTGTACATGTAACTGTCGAATGGTCTAGCTGGTGTTGCAACCGGGATGACCCACGTGGGACTCCCGCACTCTGGACCTTCATCGACGTACAGTGGATCTCCATTGAGGTCTGTCTGCTGGTCATCGCACCGCGTCCGTAGCATGCTCCTGCGAGAGTGATGTTTGACGTATAGCAGGATGTTACTTGCTCTTGCCAAGTTTCCGAGGGCAAGGTACCAGGTGGACAACAACCCGTCTCACTGTCTAGGCACCAATTTGGTGGATCTGTTGTTATCGTTGCCGGTCTGGATGGCACCGCTGTGCCGGGGTTTGAGATACTATCCAATGGTACATTTACCTGACTGGACGTGTTCTGATTCACCCTTCCGCCGAAACAATCCCATCGCCTCGCTCATTCGATAACGACTGGATACCCCCGTCTTTGACGACCAAGTAAATGGATGTGTTATCCATTCTCTCGTCTGCTTTCCTGATTTTACTCTCCACGCTATCCTCAGCTGTGGCCTTATCGTTGACCCGTTTACGACTCTTGATTGTCTGTCTCGATCTTACTGTAGCTATACATGTTTTCTGTAGACTCATCATGAATTAAAGGCGTCTTCGAGGTGAACGTTTATGCGGAGTTACTACGTGTCATAGCAAGCACGACAGCATCGTCATGATACCTGGCGAATATTTGGAATAGTACATATCTAGCATCGTCGGATCCGAAACACAGACATTGCCGTTTCGCGGAGGAAGAGCACAAGTGGTTCCGGTCCGGCACAGGATGCGACGACGGGTATGATGCATGGACGGAAAGGGGAAGGGGGGACTATGGCTGACTACCCCGACCTGCGACAGCGTCTCTGCTCGGCTCTACACGCCTATGCTATGCTACGACCCACTCCGGCAACCTCCGACGACCCCGTGACCTCGCCTCACTGCCACGCCCTGAGACCTCCAGCTCTCCAGCCCCGGCCTCTCTCCCCTCACTGCCACAACGACAGCCCCGAATTCCTGGCAGTAAATGTAAGCATTCCCACCCGTCTTCTGCTCGTTCTGACGGTATTTGCCCACTACCGCCTCCTAGCCGTTACGTGAGTGTCCGACATTGAGATCATGCTCGTTCTCATATGTGCGTGGCTGCTTGGGGCAGTGGGACGTGGCCTTCGCTGATGCGGAAAAGGTTACTTTATGTCATCTCATTTTACCTAGTCTCATGCTGATGGTTGACGGCAAGTCCGTCGAGACTGAGCGCCCGATCATCCATTATATCGCACTCGCGATCTTCTATGCCAGCCAAGGGGAGTATGAAACAACATCAGACATATTCGATTTCGTGTTTAGGCATAGCCTTCCCGGAGAAAACGACCTTCTCCAGTTGATGAATGCATGTGTTGTGGCTATTGCCGTCACCGTCGCTAGTGCTGACCTTTGTTTATCCAAGGCGATCGTATTGCTTCAATGCGGAAAGCCGTGAAAATACTATCTCGCGCCGAGATCGTCTCCTTCGTGTAGTCGATGATAAATCGCTATGTATCTCTGTCCAGGTGTGTATGTAGTGGGAATGGTTGTCCAGACCGTGACAAGGCTGACAAGGCATCGTGCAAGCACACATGTTCCTCCTGGTTAGTAGGGTTTTGTTAGTGGATGGGAACATTGAACGATCAGTTGTCCTGCTTCAGCGTGCGCTCGACGCCACCCCATTTCAGTCAACTCACTTCCTGACATTGGTCTCGCTTTTCGGGGTCTCGTGAAAACCCACTGATTGCTCTTAAAGCTCTTCGGATGGGATTTAGAGAAGATTGATGTAGTGATTCGTGTGCGGCTTCAAGAGTGCATCAAGCCAGATGAAGATCTCGGCGATGCCGCAGTGTGAGCCGAGAGACCTGAAGAAGCCATTCGGCACATTATTCGACTGCTTTATCGTTGGATCCATCTCACCCCGCACACATACTTATCAAACGGAGCAGAGCGTACGCTTCGATGAAGTCGTGGGACAAGTCGCTGACGGATGCGAATGAGGTATGGGTTTCTTTCGCACGTCCGGACCATCCTTGACCCAACCAACGCAGGCCATCAAGGCAGATCCTGTGAGCCCACGGGGATACGAGAAGAAATGCGTGGCCCTCTGTGGCCTGAGGCGCATCAATGGGGCATTTGATGCGTTTACCCGCATGTTTTCATTCGTTGAGGGCTCTACCGATGAAGATATCCGTCGCGAGTGCCGCGCACCCTCTCTGAAGCTCTACCATAACATTTATTCACAGAACTAGCCAAGGAATGTTTCTCCTTCGCGTTCAGTGAGCAGGATCGATGAGGCCATCCTGGAGGTATCCAAGACGTCGCCATTAGTCTTGATTGACGTGAAGAGCGGTCGTCTGTGCGACGACCCGAAGCGAAGATCGACATTCAAATCGGAACCCGAGTTCCGAGAGCTCGTGTCGTCGACGATGCTGAAGCTGGATCACGATCTGATTCAGCGGGTGGTGGAGAAATATTTCGAATATGTGACGTTGTCGCATGGTTGGGAGGGGATGGAGCCCTTGCTGCAGGGCGTCGATGCTGCCGGCAGCATCTTAGAACTAGATTCTGGATCACCACTCAACGCCAAGCTACAGAGGTTCTGCGATGTCGTTCACGCAGCCGGATATTGGTGGGCTTGGTTAGATACGTGCTGTATCAACAAGACGATCAGCACGGTATTGAACTAATCGCTCAAGATGATGTACCTGTGGTACGAAT
>JBBPTU010001350.1:0-12925 GCA_038094295.1 Tylopilus aff. beelii
CATTGAAGCTTGTCAAATATGGCTGCCAGCCAATGGTTGAATTGGAACTGTTGTCTTTGGCTTTGCCCCTTGAGAAGATCATGATATTTTCTCACATAGCCCTCTCCCTGCCAATAGGTAGACTATTGTGAATTCTTTCTAAACGGGGAGTCTGATGGAGGAAAGTAGATGTCTGTGTGATCCATGAAGGCCCGTGATCTAGGCCCTTGTCGACCATGAGCGATACCCCCATCGCTTTGCAGACCTATCTATATGTCGCGCCAGCGGTCGCGCGCCCGCTCGTTTATTCCCACGCCACAACGCGACCCAGCCCCGGTCCCCTCGCCCTCCCGTCCCTGTCTGGCGTCCTCACCCCACGCAAACGACTGCAGAGACTGCCTCGAGATCATCCAGAGACCACTACGCACGCCCACAGCAAATCCGGTCTCGATCGGTTAGGTCGGGGTTGTGTCCCAACTTGATCTTCATTCCAATACGGCACGGGCTCAACCCGACCCCTCCACAAATTCATTCCAGGCCTTTCTCGACCTTCAGAGCGCTCCCCTACATCCCCCAGGCACCCACGCATCCTACGCAACCGAAACCTTGGTCTACGCATCACTCCTCGTCGAGCCAGTCGATCGTTCCTCCTCCACCCACTCATCCGACTTCCACAACATGCGGCCGATGCTCTATCAATCCGATCGTCCTTCTAACTATCCCAATGTGCCTTACGGACCTCCTATGTGTCTACGCAACAAGAGGTGCGAGCTACGCATCGTTTTTCGTTCGTCGATGAGTCCATTCCCGCTCCTCCTCTGGTTTAGGGGCTTACCGTGCGGTTGATTTCCCAAGCATCCTACAGCTCATCCGACCACCTACCCACCTTCCGTAGCCTACAAGGCATCCTCCCCACCAAGAGACGAGCGGTACGCAGCGTTTTCGATCGATCCACGAGTCTTTTTCCTCCCTCCTCCCAGGTTTGAGCGTCATGCCATGTGAGTGATGTTCCATGCGACCCACCATGGACCTGACCATTTCCACACCTCGTATGAATGGCTAATAGTGCTACGCAACAAGATTCACGGCATGCGCATCGTTTCCCGTCATGCGGTGAGTCTTCTTCACCGCCCTGCGGTCTGAGGGTCGTATCATACAGACCACGGTTTTTCAACCCGACCGAGGTTTAGGATCATCTCACCACCTTCCTTAGGACCCTCACTGTCCTACGCAACACGAATCCCTTCATACGCATCATTCCTTCATGCCCGGTTGGTGCGTCTTGCCTTCCTGCCCTCTTTTGGTAACTTTGTGGTTTTTCAATGCGATTTGGAGCGCATATATGCACCTTTTAGAGGCCCATTCCGCTCTATATCATCGTACATTGGTAACGTATCATTCCTTCTTTATCCCGGATCCATTCATCCTCTCAATATTCCCTTCTCCTCTCCAAACGTTAGTCGGTCGGCTGGCCTTGGTGGTGGTTAGGTTAGCTTCTAGGGTTGTCGGTTAGGGTTGGTTCGTTATTTCTCTGTTGTCATGGTATATATAACCTAATATCATTCCATCCGTTAGCGTTTGGGGTTGGTCGGTCCCTTAGGTCCCTACTTATCCATCCCTCTTCACGCATCGTACTCGGGTTACCGTTGGGGTTTTCTAGCTCGATGTTAGGTTGTTAGGGTTTGGGTTCCGCTATAGACATGCCCAATCCAACATGGATTGCTCGTATACCGGCGAGTTTTCAAACCGCATTCAATGCGTTGCCCAGTCACGTGCCGACTTGTCGGTTTGGTGGCTACCTTTCTCCTCACGCAACATACTTGCCTCCCGTTTTGATTCTCTACCTCGATGCTATATTTTTAATGCTAGGGAACCGCAATATGTCCACTCAATCCAACATAGATTGCTCGCATGGCACGCAATGCGCTTTCAATCCGCGTGCATCGCGTTGCCTAGTCACGTGCCGGTGCGTCGACAGAGTGAATAGCGGTTAGTTAGGTTGGGGTTCCCTACCCCAATACTGCATCGTTAAAGTTGGGGTTCTCCCCCAAAAACTCGATCCAAGATGTTCAGTTGATAATACGCTATCGTGTCGTATTCCGTGACTCACTCCAGCTCAGGGGCGGGTTAGTCTACTATCAGTAACAGCCCTACGTGGTATCCGTACCCAATGCGTGGTAGAGGGCTCTTTGCCCACCTGTCTCGAAACATACTATATCCGGCTAGATACTAACACCATGCAGGTCAGTGATCCGAACACGGTTTGCAAGCGAAGTGACCTGGTCGTTCAGGTCTCAGGCTTACCCATTCCGTGCATACCATTTCAACCCGATCACAGCGCATATTGTTCTATTTTCAGTACAATCACCCATTGCACGCTTTGATTCGATTGGGATTTGATCCCATGCACGCTTCTATGCAGTACAACCTGTCAGTCGTTGCTGTAAAGTGTGTTGCGTAACCTGTATACCCAATGCGTCGTTAGTAGCATGATACCTTCAATCCGACTTGTATTTCGATCGTGCAAAAGGTTTTCAGCATATATGTGCGTTATTATTGCGTCATTACTGAATCCAACATAGATCTATCCTTGAGAGAAACAGAATGGTCAGCGCATCAAATCTGATTGAGTTTGTTGTAGGCGGTAATCATTCCTTGACAGAGGTCTGATCGTCCAAATCTAATTCGAGCCACGTTCCATGCGTCCTACCATGATTACGAAAGCTTTGATTAATTGTCGCATCCTTTGCTGGTTGTTACCCCTGCTAACAGTTTGCTCCGAGGCCCATTCTTCGACCTCGATGTCTACACGATGTTCTGTCAATCCAATCCGTCAACGCAATCGCTGTTCAAACATCCCCATTTATTGAATGCGATCCTAGATGCCAGCTACACAACATCTCCTATTCCACGGCGTTAGGCTTGTTACTTCTAGTCATACCCATTTATGAATCTGTCTGTTGAATCGTTCGTCACGTATTCAGCCCCTCCTTAGGTCTAAGCTCATTGGTCAATCCGCGTCTCACCCTTTCGATCTTGCGCTTTCCGCACCTTATCCTTTATCTCTATCACAGAAGAATATTGCCTGTCAAGTGTCACATGATTTACTATAAAATCCAGCATGCTCCCCGCTCCTTTCGCTTTGGAACTATGGCCTTCTCCCCTCACTTTTGCGCTCTCCTCAAAATGGAGAACCACGCATACCAAGAGGTACCTAGCTTATCGCTCGAGCCACAGGCCCCTCCGTCACCTTTGTATGCCATCTTTGTCTCGTTTTGAGGGATGAATCTTCTGATGTTTCCGTCTACAGCTGTTACGACCCAAACCGCTGGAATGACACAATTCCACGCATCCCTACCACGTTTCCCTCCCTTCCGAACGTCGTCTGGGTCTGCATGTCTCGCATGATCCCTCACTGCACTGTGTGTTACTTCCTGCGGTCAAAGCGCCCTATCAAGGTCATCCAGACTCATTCTCGTCACGGTTACCTGGAGGAGTACGACGATCATGCCACGGACGTCCACCGCTGCCCATGGAGACTCATTCAGAACAATCCAGTATACCATCGCTTTGCTTCCGAGGTCGGTACCTCCTTGCGTGCACCGAGCTCAGAGGGTCATGGCTGGTATGTCTGCTCTGTTTGCACGGAGCCATACGATTCCCATTACTATCATCAACGCTGTATTTACGGTTCCGACGCGTTCGTATTGGCATATCTTATCTGGGAGGACATCCCAACTCGCAATGCCATCTTCTCTCTGCTTCACCTCAACCACGTCGCTTTTACCGAATTCGAAGACAGGGATGGGTACGCGGTTTGGTTGGGTACAAACAGCTCTCACATCGGCCCCACGCTTAAAAACATCCATCTCGTCGTGCTGGCCTATCACCTCCTTCGTTGGTCTGGCAACCTTCCCAGGTTTGTAGTCGCATATATGCGCTCTGATCATGAACTAACACTCCTCCCAGCGTCCCATTGCCGAATGTTCAAGACGTGATCGTATACAAGAAGACGATCATCGCTTAGTATTTTCGGATTCACGTATTGTCGCTCGCTTGTACATTTACCCTTATTCAATCCGTCTCCATGTGTCCAGAATAAACGTCGTCGAAGCTATGCGAGATGTCATTTTCGCCTAATTCATGCTCGCAATTCCTTTTAGTCATTACCCGCTGATTTCACTTGGTCTTACATACGCGTCGCTTTGATCATGCAATCGCAATGTCCGACTTGCCAAATTAGACATACCGTTGCGCCGACATTCCGGCCCCTATTTTAGACCAGAGCCTCCAATCGACCTGCAAACCGTGCTATACCTACCAACCCGAAAACATCAATGTCAGTCATTCTTTCATCTCGCTATCCGACTCGACCTAACTAACTTTTCTATCCATCCTACCGTTCAACTTTCGCACCGATGTCGCGTCTTTCATCCCTCAGAAGATTCAGCCGTTTCAATCCATGGCTCAACCACCCTTCCAGACCGAGTAGGAACCCTATTCTCCAACCTAACTAAAGCCCTCACGTATCATCGGATAGATGTGATTATCCTGGATGCCCCTTCCCCTTTTCCCGCGCGCGCCGTGACAGACATAAGTCAAACTATCACTCGGTCGCTCGGCAAGTTAGTTATCTAGGTAGCTCCTTATTGCATGTCTTGGTTGTATTTGACGAAAAGACGTTCAGGTTGTATGGTGCAAATCATGCGCGACGATGCATCCGGGAAGCTGCCATGCCCTTGTGGTAACCCAAGTCATGCTCGATTCGCTTATGACAACATATACGCCCTTTGTCGCAAAGATCCTCATCCAACCGATGACGATGCCTATTCTGATAGGGTCAACGGCATCTGTATTACTGAAATACCCGTCGCGTTGGCTGATCGTTCGACGGCGATTGATTTAGAACCCGTGATGGACGATGAATCCGAAGGGTTAATCCTAAGCGGTTGTGATAAGAAAGAACGCTCCCAAGAGGACGTCGACATGGAGGTCCAGCTATTATCCGATGCGACCCAATCTATTGACATTGGACGTGCATCGGACTCTGCCCCCTATGAAGAGCATCCCTTTGTTAGAAACGTTGCATGCCAAGGCCAGTCAAGCATTGATTACCTTTTCATGCATACAGAATCCTTTTTATAGATCGCATGGTAGAGATTCGGAAGGACTGCCCATCTGGAAAGCTGACCTTTGCTTTCAACCATCTACCGACAAACGGCGGTGAAGCACCCATTCTCGATTACTCCATCCCGACGTCCATCGCATTGCCTCAAACGCCTCTCGCATTGGCACAGTCACACCCTCTGCCCTCTGAAGTCCCAACACTGCATGCATCTGATAACGTTCTGGATGCAGGCGGTTCGTTTCTGGACATGGATGTGGACCACGAGCTTGCAGACACGGATGGTGCTCCAGATCTACCATTTCTGCCCGATCACTCGCCTTCCTCTACGCACTCTGATGCGGCAAAGACGCTGCTGTCTTTTGGAATTCGGGTTGATCCCACCTTCAACTTGACGATTTGCGTATTCTGCCAGCTACCCGTCCAGTACCTCTCCGTTCATTCCCATTACCTAACCAACCATAAACCAAAAATGCAACCCCGATCCTGCATTCCTTCCAAAGACGAGGTCCACGCATTGCTTTTGCTCTTGGAAGCAGACAAACCGAAGCCACTCGTTCCGGGGCCAATTCTTCCCATCACAGGGCTTGCGATCTTTGATGCCGTCAGGTGTCAGATTCCGGGATGTCTGTCCCCTTTTGTGTTCTCGGATAGGCGCCGGTTCAATGAGCACTGCACCGAAGCTCACCCCCACGTCGATAGGTTATTTTGCAACGTCAAGGCCCATAAGCTATCGAACTTGCGAACGATGCAACAGATGGTCGAGGTCCTTCTCGTTCCGCAACCAGCTCAAGAGTCCATTGTGGACGATATAGAACGGCAGCTGTCGTCCCTTGAGTTGTATGCCTTACCTAACGTCTTTCAACCGTCTTCCAATGCGCGATCAAAAGGAACCCTTTTCGCTCAGCTCGGGTGGGACCAACTTCTCGTCGGCATGCGGATCGCTGATCTCCGTAAGACGGTGGCTGCTCCTCTTGCGTCGGACCCCTATCATCGCCTTACGATTATCGTCCAAGGCTACTATGAATCTATATCCCCCCTCATTCCTTCCATTCCTGTTCTCACTGCGCGTGCCATTCTATCTCCTGGCGAGTTGGGTTCTCAGCGCTTCAAACCGGTCCAGGAGAAGGACACGCTCGTTCAATACGCTCGACTCATGGGCCTGTTTCTAGTCTTCCTTTTGCGTCATATCGACAATCCGATCCCTTCCTTCAGCGTCCCATTCCACGATTCCCACCACACCCATCTGTCCTCTCTATCCGCAATGCTTTCTGACCAAGACGTTCCGACGATTGAGGACCAGCTCCATCGAACGATCATCGCTCTTTTGGAACACACTAGCATCGATGCAGTGCGGAGTGATTCCATGGATCTCCTGACGCTGTTCTTGCTCACGTATCATCTTCGGGATGATGCCGGAAATACGACCAGGGTATCAGCCATCCCTCCGCATATTTCCGCCATACAGTGGTGTCTGAGAGCGACTGCGGTTCGTGAGGTGTTGCACTGGGCTCCCAAATATGACGGTGATACGTTCAGGTAAGAGAATCAATGCTCGAATCATTCCTAACCCACTCGTCGTCTCAGGGCATACGAGATTCACGCAAAGCATTTGATCACCGATGGACGCCCAACTCTTTTCACGTATATGCGGCAGAAACATGCGTACCTGAGCACGCTTGCATATAGTGAGCCAGGCCTCCCCCAGTTCATCTGGGACACGCGCATGAGCGTCTTGTCTGTGGATGGCTTCCCTTTGAGCGTCGAACGGATCCGCGCTTCGGTTCATTCCATAGTGGAGGAGATGGAGGCCACGATAAAGAGGCTAACCTTTGCTATGGATCTTACCAATGCGATGTCGTATATCGATTCTAGAGTCGACCCTTCCAATCCGAACCAGTGGTTTATCGATCATCCTCGAGAAGATCTACAGGGGACCTCGATTGTCTCTCAAGACCCCAAAGGCCTGGGCAGCCTGGCGCAACCGCTTTTGCAACGAATTGTGTCGGATTCTACTTACTTTATGCGATGCGACGGCATTATCGTGCCTCACAAGAGTGAGTTCTCTGTCTCGCTTTGAATGGTCGTATTGATATCCCTCAAGAGGAGATCTGGAAATGGATCGTGGATCTCGATGAGCTCGTGTCGGCAACCTATTATGCAATCACGCTTACCTGGGGAGGTGGTGCCCGAGGCACGGAATGCGATCATCTCCAGCATACCATTCATGGCAAAGGGGACCGTCACGTATTTATCCTCAACGGTCTCTTGTCTATCGTCACGACATATGTGAAGACGCAAAACATTGAGGGGCATGGCAGGCTGATCGTCCGTACCCCCTGCCATTCCGTGTCTCGCCTCGTCATCTTCATGCTCAGCGTACTCTACCCCGTCGCTGCCAAGATATCGTGCTTTGTCATGGACGTCTCCCAGTCCCGCAATTACCTCAGTCATCTCTTCGTTCACCATGGCACCATCTTGAGTAGCCCCCAGCTTTCGAACGTCCTCCAGCATTACACCGAGAAACACCTTGGTCGCTCTTTGGGTCTCAGGGACTACCGACAGATCATGTGCTCGATGCTTTGCTGTCTCGCCGGGACCGACTATGGTGTCCCTGACGAAGGAGATCAAGATCTGGCTGCAATTCATGCCCAGTTTGGTCATTCCGCCACCGTGGCCGATGCACACTATGGCATTCAAGGCACCAATGCGCTCAGCACGATATCCCATACCTCTGTACGATCTATGCAACGCGTGTCTGCCCGCTGGCATCAATGCCTCGAATGTACCCATCCCAATGCCCAGGTCATCAAGGCGGAAGACGAGCGAACCGCTCCAGATTTGACCGCTTTGACTGCACCGCTCTCCTCTTGTGTACAAGACGTGACGCGCGAGGCCATTCAAGATTTTTACAACAGGATTCTTCCCCATTGGACAAGCGTGTTACAAGGCTTTGGGTCTGATCTGACATCGTATATCAATACGACGTTCTTCAGCTCCTCCTTCTTTGCATCTTGTCGACTGCCACCTCTTGTGGTACACCCATCGCTTGCTTCATCCATCCGCTCGCTGTATCCAGGTCCCGAACCCTTCGCATTCAAATCTCACCACCAAGCCGAGCTGGTTCAAAGCTGTATGACCAACGACCACGTACTCGCGGTGATGCCTACTGGAAGTGGGAAGAGCCTGGCGTTTTTCGCCGCTCCTCTGCTGAATCCGTCGAGCCTGTTTGTCGTGGTCACCCCTTTCGTGGCTCTGACGGAGGACATGGACCGCAGACTCGCCGCTTGCCCTGGTATCCGTGGTGGTGAATGGTCCTCCATGACCGATCCAATCAACGATCAGCTTGTCATCGTTCCTGCTCACGAAGCAGGATCGGATCGCTTTTATGAATGGGCAGAGGCCAATACGAATAGACTTCAGCGAATCTTTGTAGACGAAGCCCATCACGTCCTCGTCTCCGCTTCATATCGACCATGCTTCCGACTCTTCCACTTGCTGACGAGGGCCAACAAGCCCATCACTTTTTTAACCGCGACCATGCCCGTGCATTCCATACCGACGCTCTGTCAGTCGATGATGATCGATGCGACGCTCCTTCGTGTTCTCCGCGCCCCTGTCGCCCGACCAAATATCAAATATACCGTCCTCCAAGTACCGTCGGCAGACGTCGTCGCGAAAACCGTCGAGGTATTCAGTTGGATCGCATTGAAACCAGAGGAGCGTGGGATCATCTATACGACAAGCATCCACTTTACGCACGAGGTCGCGCAGTTGCTAAGAATACCCGCATATACCAGTCGGATACTACCCGAAGATCATGCTAATAAGGAAGAGAAGACGAGAATCTTTCAGTCTTGGCGGTCTGGACATGTTCAGTGGGTGGCAGCTACGATATGTTTCGCAGAAGGGGTCGATTTTCCTAGCGTTCGCTATGCGATCGCCGTGGAGCCAATCGATTTACTATCCTTTCTTCAAGAATCTGGGCGCCTTGGTCGTGATGGGCAGCCGTCCGAAGCGATCACGATATGGAGCGCATTGCCTCGTCCACCGCCTCCTGACGATCCCGACCATGTCGGACGAAGGTCCATGGCCCATTTCCTACAGACCAGCAGCTGTCGTCGCTTAGCATTCTTGCCATTCGATCCGCACGTCCACTCCTGCGCATCGTCCTCTCAGAACGCGCTTTGTGACCGATGTTCAGACCTTTCTAGGGTAAGCTTACACCCCAACGCTTTTCGCATCGGTGCTCAACCGTACTCTCAGTCGTCTGAGATGACTGTACCACAGGTTTTGCGCTTCGATCTTCCCTATGCGAACAAATCGATCCAGGCCTCGCGCGTCGAACGATCCCCCACGCGTATTGATAAACCAATCCAGGGCTTGCGCATTGATAACTCTCATCAGGTTCCTCGTCAAATAGATTGCAAGCAGGATGCCGTGCCAATGTCCATGTCGGTCGCAGACAACGGGAACCTCGTCCGTGCAGCATATGATTCCGGAACGCATCGAATGCAAGCATTACGAGGCATTATCACGCGCGTCATCGCAATGAACTGCATAGACTGTTGGGTTTTAGGAGAACCACAGGTGGGGCCTCATGAACACAAACGCTCGTATCGCTTTTCCACCGTACTGTCTGCAATCCGTGCAAAGAGCAGAGACGACCATGTGCTCTGGCCATCGTGTCATCTCTGCTGGATTCCATTTCGGTCGCCATGTGGCCACCCTAGTATCGCACGGGGCGACCGAATCATTCCAGAGGACTGTCCCGGTGACATTCCGTATCTTTTACCAAGCATCATCACTCTAATTTACCTGTATGACAACGAGTCGAGGGGTTTTCTTTCCAAAGTATCTCATGTATTGTCTCTCGAGACACCACTCTCTTCGACAGCGCCTTTGTCTCGATTTACCGAATGGGTCACCCAGCCTGCATCTGCTCCTGACAGCATACCCAGCTATGCGGTCTTTCTTATTACTTTCGCGCAATGTTTTAATAGATGAGCCCTTTCCACTCTTCGTAATCGGGTTGGAATACGAGCCGCTTGTCTACTCTACCATCATCACTTCTCGCGATTCGTCGTCGGTTGGTTGCCCCTTGTGCCATTTCAGAACGCGTCTTTCAATCCGATCGGTTACTCACGTCGACCCGCATATGGACTTGTTTGAAATGCTGAAGGATGTCCCAAGGGAGCCCTCGGAAAACGCAGGCAGGGCATTTAAATCTTTCCTCTTCCTCCACCAACCTCCACGTCTGCCCTGCAAAGCGCTTTAGCTTTCGTTTCGTCGCTGGGCACGGTGCTTACCAAACGTATAGAACTTGAGCGCTTTCTGATTGCTGTGTGCCCCTCTGACATGCCTTTCCAACTGATTAGCGTCGGTTTTATTGGTGAAGCAGAACGGGCAGAGCAACGCGACAGACATGACTGTTGAATGCGACGCCGATTGGCGCTTGGTTCTTTCCGACGCCTTCTTTTATCGCCTTTCCCCTGCCTCTTTTCGGAAGTTCTTGCTTCCGTTTATGCTTGCCCTCACGTCACAATCCGGTACTTAAACCCCCTCTCCGCTATCGCTACACGATCGTCTCGTTTCCCACCTTCGCAATGTCCATGAAAGCTATTTGCCCGTTTTGTCTTAAAAGCGCTTCAGATCTAGAGCGCCACGTCGACATACACGCGGAATGCACTAAGCTTTGTCTTCATGTGGCAGGTATGGATGCCACCCAATCCGTTAGTTACGAAGGGCTAACCTGGCTAGATACAACACACCATCTCGAAGCCACCCCTTCGGGTTGGAAATGCCCTCTCTGCGCGTTTTCTGGGTTACCGCACGAGCTGTATAAACATTCTACGACCCATTTCCTCGTCCTCGTATGTTTTCTCGTCTTCTCACCCCAACCCGCTCAAACCGGTGACCAGCCGACCTGTTCGGTTGGCTCTGAAGCATGGTCATCCGACGATGATGACGTGTTCGTCGTCAGCCATACACACCTCAAGCGCACGCATGCGCGTGAAAGCCCCGAACCGTGTGCCCAAGTCGCTTTGACCCCTCTCCCCTCGCTTTCCTTCAAGCGCCCTCGCATTGAAGCTTCCACCAACGCAACACCGAGATCTCGTACCGTCAGCCTCCTGACGCCTCCTGCGACCGCCATCCCCCCGAAAAGAACGCCCCTACCCTCTAGCATCCCCCTACATGTTGTGTCGCTAAAGACCTCGATAACCGAACAGTTGGAGAATCAAGTCAAGCTCGTACGTGCTTTTTTGAACGCTCACAAGGGGACCTGTCTCGTCCATGCCCTCCTATCTCACGACCTGCTGTATCCGCATGCATCGCTTAATTGATGCGACCTCATTCCACGCCTCGGCGACATGGAATATAATCAGTTCCGCTCCGATTTCCGACGTACGATGAACACATCGCGATGCTGGTCATGCGGTTCACCCAAGATCGAAGGCGTCGATCACTGTGGAACTTGGGACGGTCCTCCGACCGCGTGCAAGGATGACGACCTGCAGGACTGGGTCATCGGACTCGCGTATCACACTTGGAGGTTTGTTGGTCTTCGAGCGCGCGTGTTCGATTTGTTGGGTCTGCCTTCGGATAGCTTTGGAAGCGGTGAAGAGGGGAAGGCTAACTTTGCGCGCTGGCTCGGATTGAACAACGGCAGACACATGAGCATGCTCGCGTCCAACCTCCTTGATCTTTTGACAATCTTCGCTTTGAACGTGGACCAGCTTTTCGGAAGTTTCGACCCTTAGACTACGTTTTAGAGCACTAGTGACCGATCCGTGCCATGATACTATGCTCTGTTTGATGCTGTTTTGTTGGTTTTCTCGTAAACACGATCTTCGATGACGTCCACGTTGGTATCCATTCAAGCCCTTTTCCTGGATTTCCCCGACCCTATCGATGCTGCCCTCGAGCGGGAGATAGAACACGTACGGTCCGGTCTTAGCGACCATGAAATCGGTTTTTTGGAGGACCCTGGAGAGGCGTCATCCAGTCCTCTGACCTTGTCGGACTCACAAAATTGCCCGCGCTCTTCGACTCAACGCTTGCATGGCAACGCGCGGAGGAGAGCCAAGCGCGCTGTAGACAAGATGAAGCATCCTGGCATTCCCAGGTCATCGCTGTCCAAGAAGCACGTGCGACCGCTCGACATTCCCGTGTCCTACAATGCCAAAAAGCTCCGCGCAGCCAAAGGCGGGTTCGTCAGTAAGCGCCAGGCTAGCACGCGGTCCAGGGAATGCACCCTCGACGGGTTGGTCACAGATGGATTTACCGTGGTGGAGTGGGATGGACGGTAAGTGTCTTAGGTTATGAGACTTTCTAGGGTGAAGTAGGGTGGTTTGAAACCTAATATGGGGTTAATAGAACCCTATACTAGGGTTTAAAATACAAGTTCCCATACAAAGAACTGACATAATCTACCTATAAAGAAAGACAACTATACTCTGACACATATATAGCCCACATAGAGCTCTCTGTCCTGGATGAAGGACAGTACATATGTACCTCATATACAGCTCTCCTTCCAGGACAGAGGATCTGCACACAGGGCCAACACAAAGCTCTCCTTCCAGGACGGAGGATCTGCACACAGGGCCAACACAGAGCTCTCCTTCCAGGACGGAGGATCTGTGCACAGGGCCAGCACAGAGCCCTCCTTCCAGGACGGAGGATCTGCACACAGGGCCCACACAGAGCTCTCCTTCCTGGAAGGAGGATGGTGCTTACATGGTCCACACACAGAGCTCCATCCTGGAAGAAGGACAGTGCATATATGACCCATATAGGGCTCTCCTTCCAGGGTTTGGT
>JBBPTU010001351.1:0-12902 GCA_038094295.1 Tylopilus aff. beelii
CCTCCAACTCCCCTGCCCCCATTCCCAGTCCTCCCCCCTCTTCCCTACCATCGCTTGACATGATCAGCGATTCCGACTCGGAGGTCGCCCAGGCGGGGTGGGAACTCGGAGCAGGAGAATATTTCTCCGCGCCGCACCACCTACCCGCCACAATTTGACCGGGTAGTCCACCACCCACTCCGCAGGTACACCACACCCCCCGAAGAGTTAATCCCTCCGGACTTGCTCCCCTGGAGAGGCCCCGTTGCTATTCCTGTGACGACGACACTCACTTCCGTCCCAACTGCCCCCTCTACACCTGTAAGTTCTGCCTCGTCCGAGCTCCAGGACACCCCCAGTACTCCTGCCCCCGCAACCCCTACCAATGCGCTACATGTGGTCTTAGAGGCCACTCTGCGGCAGAATGCGGCGATCTTGACTGGGACTACAACAACGTCGTCTGGAATGAGGGAGACCCCGATGGCTACTGAGTCAGAGCCTCAGTGACAACAGGATGGTAGTGTTACGGGCTGGAAGGAGGTCGAAAGGTGAGTCTCGGGCTGGGAAGAGATCGAGAGGCGATACGATGAGTTACATTGAACCATCGATCGCGCTACTGAAGCATTCGTTCAGGCTGGCTTGCTTAGCGTCCTGGACCGAGACTTATATCTTGTATATCCCATGGGGGATTCAGGCGTGGGAAGCCCAACCACGGAGTAGCTGGGTACCTGTTTTCTTTCGCATTCCTTTCTTCTTTTTGTTACCTCGATCCGATCTTATCTTGTACACTGCCATACGGACTCTATAGAAGCGTCCACTGCCTTCTGCAGTCCGCAGTATGTCTTCTTTCTTATCTCTTCATCTCCACTCGCATCGCCTTCGGATGGAGCTTGTAGTTAATACTTTCCTGGACACTCCACCTCCCCCTGCCAATTCTACTTACATTGGTAGTAGTTTCCCATCCCCCCATAGTTACGTATAAAAGCGCCACTATCAGCCCTCATGTACTTTAGTTAGATCTACGCAATCACCAGCGTAACTTACTCACGCCGCTCGAGTGAGCGAGACCTTCGATCTGGCTCGTAATCGCCATACCTGTGTTATTGTCGCCCTCACCTTCTCTTACACGCTGCGGATCTACGCGTTCGCTCTCACCCTCGTAATCGGCGAAGTAGTAAATCGCTATCGCGTTAACACCAAGCTGACTCCATTGCACCCCCACCAATGACAGGGATGCGGGAGTGGCATTGACCTCACTGCCACCACCTTGCTGTTAATCATGACAATGTGTCCACGATGCAGCAGCAACCCATCACCACAGTGAGGATGATGACAGTCCACATCACTGCGACAATTTACAAGAGTGAGAGCAATGCAACTGCGTGCCCATCACCAGTATCGACAACGACAGTGAACACAGTGCAGCACTCAACAGTGGTAAGCTACCACTACTGCTATGCCCTAGCTATGGTTTCCATGTATTTTAGATAACTCAAATTTTATACCTCTTTGTCCACTTGTACACCCGGGATTAAAAATACAATAGCACTCGAATTAACACCATTGTAAAATACTGGAAAAATGGTGTGCACTGTGACTCAAACTTGCACTGTCTGGGTGATTGACAGTACTAACCAGCAAATTTCCCACAGCTCCTTTATGTTGGAATTCAGGCACACTGCTTTGGGAAGGTAAGAACTTGCCTCTCTTTGAGAGGACTTGTAATCACAAGAGCCAGTACATAATCATCTTCTATGATGATTTCACCTCCATGTCATGGTTGAAAGCCATCTGGAACAAATCCAATGCCCTTCCAGCCACCCAACAATTTATAAAATATGTCCAGACACAATGGAACAGTCAAATCAAAGGCTGGATGTCCGATGCTGGGGGAGAATACAAGTCAAAGGCTTTTGATGAGATGCTGCACAATGAAGGAATACATATCTATCAAAGTGCTCCTCACACTCCTCAGCAAAATGGCCATGCCGAGCGACACATCTGGACGTTAATCGACAAAGCACAGGTGATGTGTCTTCACGCTTGCCTTCCAGACTCATACTGGGAATTTGCAGTAAATCATGCATCCCATGTATATAACCAAACTCCCTTATGACGGTTGAACTGGAAAACTCCAATGGAACTCCTTACAAATGAACAGCCCTCAGTAAATCACTTGCGTGTTTTTGGTTGCGCTGCATATGTGCACCTACCGCAAGAGACTTGAGGAGGCAAGCTTCAGCCTAAATCCCAAATTGATGATATATCTTGGGGTCTCGTCAACAAATGACAGCAATATGCTGTTCATGAAGCCCAACAACTCCCTTGTCACATCTGCTCATGCAGTTTTTGATGAGAATCTATTCCCCCGCTGATCAAAGAGTAATCCACATCATCCAATCTCTCAACCAGCTCATAGAAAACATCACCATGGTGCTCCAGATGCTTCCGAAGATCATTCCAGTTTGGAAGCACCAGACACTCCAAATAATGGCCTTCTGGACCATTCCGAAGGTCATTCCAGTCCGGAAGCACCTAGTATTGAAGACCTTGACCTTCCGGACCCTTCCGAAGGTCATTCCGGCCAGAACCACCGGAACCCCATGCCTGAATTAGTGGACGATGTACCCCACAATCAGAAACCTGTGGATGACCCAAAAACCCCACCTCGTCGCATCCAAAAGCCAAATCTGCCCCCTGCACTACCACCAAAGAGTGACAGAACTCAGCGTTTTGAACAACCTGCCAGTGAAAGGCAGAAGAAAATACCCTTCTGTCCCAGAAATGTTTATGGGGAACGAGAACACCCCACAAAACCAATAAAGGACATAGAAAAGCTTACTCGCTGGAAGGAAATCACTGGCTCAAAGTCAAAGCCTTCAGATATTGAGCTAAGGATCCCTGGTGGACTTCCCAAAACACCTGATCAACCAGAAACTCCGGAAGCACTGGAAGCACTAGAAGACTCAGAAGAAGAAATTGAGCACCTCACCCAGGAAGGGGGAGTGAAATTAGCTCATTATCTTTGTGCTCGCACTGTTCCAGATAGCAGCAGTGAAAGAAACACAAACTATCGCAAATGGTCCTACAGAGACATTCTGCATTTACCTTCCGATGAGCAGAAACTATGGCATGATGCCTGCATGACTGAGCTGCAAATGCTCAAGGAATGCAAAGTTTTTGAAGTAGTCGACAGACCTCCAGCATGAAAGGTCATTAAAAATCGCTGGGTATTCAATGTCAAATCCGATGGCCGGAAGCAAGCCAGACTGGTCGCAAAGGGTTTTTCCCAAATCAAAGGAATTGACTATGATGAAGTCTTCTCCCCAGTAGTCTGATTTGAGACTGTGTGAATGATGCTTGCTCTTGCCACTCTAGAGGACTGGTATATCACTGGACTTGATGTATGGAGTGCCTACCTGTATGGTCCACTGGACGAAGAAATCTACATGGAGTTTCTGGAAGGCTTTGCATCTCCGGAGCTAAAAGGCAAAGTCTTGAAACTCAAACATGCACTCTATGGCCTCAAACAAGCCAGCTTGGCCTGGTCACGTACACTCAAAAAGTCCATGCAAGAGCTTGGCTTCTGGCAAATCTGTTCTGATGCTGGAATATACATCTACAAACGTGGAAAAATCTACGTCATCGTCTATGTGGATGATGCACTATTCTGTGGCCCCCACAAAGCTGAGGTTGATCACCTCAAAGCTCTCTTTATGAAGAAGTGGGAATGCAGAGATCTTGGCAATGCACACAAGTTCCTCCAGATGAGGATCTGTCGAGATCACACCAACCACTTGATTTATCTTGATCAATGCGAGTATTTAGAGAAAGTCCTAGAGCGTTTTGGACTCACAAATGCAAAGTCCACTCGGACGCCTCTACCCCAGGGATATTATCCAACCAAAAATACTGAACCAGTCAATCTGGAACTGCGGACACACTTTCAAACAGTAATTGGATCCCTACTATACATCATGCTCGGAACATGCCTGTTACACTAGGCCAGGGTAGGGACTAGAGTAGCCTTGAGAGGTCGTGGGATCAAGGGTTCGGGGTGAAGGCCAGTGACTGTTGTATGGCCAGTCAAGGGTTCAAGGTATAGCGTCCACTCGAAGTAGGACGACAACTTGTAGATCAAGGTAGGCTCGCTAGGCCTAGGTACAAGCGGAGGGACTAAGGATGCTTAGAAGCGAGAGAGGACCGAGGAGTTCTCCAAGAGGTATAGGTATTGCTCAAGGAGGTCTAAGCTAAAGTACATTGGTCGTCAACGTGGGTTTATATACGTAAAGGATAGAACGATTACATAAGCAGAAGAAGGTCATAGAATGATTACCAAGGCTAAGATGAGTCAAGACGAGTCGAGATGAGTCATGATGGAAGAGAAGCGCTGACCAAGTGAGAAGTCTGAAGCGAGTCAGCAGGAGTAAGAGATAAGTCCGTATGGGCTTAGCAATGACTAATCAAAGAGGAGAAAGGAAAGAAAAAGAGTAAACATAACATTACCCCCTTAGTAGGGAGAAGTCCCATGAACCCTTAGAGATCTAATCCATAGTGGCTGGGAGATCCAGTCATGTTGGCATAAGCTTCATCGTTAAAGTCAAAGTTGTTGATGGGAGAGTCAGCCCTGTTGGGGGAGGGAGGGGAATGATGGCAGGGAGGAGGGATAGGACGAGGGGACCTAGATCTGTTCCTGTTACGAGGACAAGATGGTCCTGCTCGAGGGGAGTCTGCAGCAGGGCGCGGAAGTCTTCCTCTGGTAGTAATTCTGGCGGAGTGGCGAGAGCTGCCAGAAGAAGAGGTGGATGAGAAGGAGGCCTTTTTGGGGACTCGGCAAAGGGGGCAGCTTTCTTGGTAATGCCCGGGGCAGAAGTTCAGGCAGAATGGGCACATATACCACTTGCAATCCCTTTTCTGATGGCCAAGGTGGCGACAGCCATAGCAGGTTTCGTGGTAGCGAGGGTGAGATGGAGGTGGGGGAATATCTCCTCGTTCGTAGGCTAGGCGTACTTCGGTGTTGTGGAGCGCGTCCTCTTCTTCATCATTTAGCAGGGAGGAGGAGGCTGGGGGAGTTGATAAGGTCCTGGAAGAATGAGTGACTTCCCTGTCATGAAGGTCCCAGAGGTAGCGATCTATTTCCTGTAACATCTCAACACCTCCGATTTGATGCATGGCATCTCTGATGTAAGTGCAGGCTAGATTTCTGGAGTTCAGGATATCGTCTCATGCCAGTCGGCAGGGTTCAGAGAGAGGCCCCTTCAGGGCGCCAACGGTTACTCCGAGTTTCTTGATGGCCACGAAGGCTTGGTAGAGGGAGTAAAGGGGGGAGTTCATGTCTAAGAAGTCGCCAAGAGTGGTAGCAAGGCGGGGATCTAAGAGTTGGGTACGGAGGTAATGGGAGGCATCGGGGGTGTATTCCTCTTTGGTAATAGCATGAGCGTAGATGGGAAGGTCAGGGGAGAGAACTCCTTGGGATAAGGTAATAGGAATGGAAGGAATTGGGGTGGCGATAGGGAGGTGTCCTTCAACTTCTAGGGGTTGGGTTTGCCAACCAGGGGAGGCTAAGGTGGAAGACGGAATAGAGGTATCTGTGACTGAGGAAGGGGAGGATACGGAGACAGACTCAATGGTGATGCGAGAAACTGAGGAGGGGGAGGAGAGGCAGCGAACTAGTTTGATGGGAGAGGTTTCTTCGAACTGGTGGGTAGTGGCATTGTAGGACATGATTATCTAGTGAGACTGGAGGAACGATGAGAGATCTTTGATGGTCGTGGGTTAGACAAGAGGGGTGAGGGAGGAAAGACGGTAGGGCGAAGTTTCTTATACTCTTCTAGAGTGGTCTTTGAATGTTTTAAATTCCATTCTGGAATCCAGGAGTCTTCTTCAGCTGAATATCCCTTCCATCGGATCAGGAACATGCGGGAATTAGAAGGGCTGTGATGTCAGAGAATTTTCTCAACTTCGTATTCTTCTTCTCCTTCAATAAGTTCCAGAGGTGGAGCTGGGAAGTTCGGACCATGAATGGAGTTTTCCCAATAGGGAGAAAGAAGGGAAGCGTGAAAGACTGGGTGAATTTTCCAGGTTTTTGGAAGTCGGAGTTGGTAGGTGATAGGGGAGAGAACCTTAGTGATATGGAAGGGACCTTCTCGTTTAGGGGCGAACTTGGGAGTGGCCACATTTCGTTTGAGGTTCTTGGCTTCGAGCCATACCCGGTCTCCAAGGGAAAAGGAGGTGAATCCTTTGCGAGAACGAGCAGCCATGACTTGGCGAGTGAGTTCATGTGCAGCTAGGGCTTCGTCTCGAGCGGCGGTAAGGGTCTTTAGGCAGGATTCTACAGCGGGGAGGTCGGAGTTAGGGAGGATGGAGGGAAGGGCACAGGGTTCGTATCCCATCATCAGATAGAATGGAGATTTGGAGGTTACGGAATGGGGGTGGTGATTGTGGGCAAATTCGGTGTGGGAGATCTTTTCGGCCCATTCTGTAGGGGAGTTTCCACAGAAGATTTGGAGGTAGGTTTCAACTTCTTGGTTTACATGTTCGGTTTCGCTGTCTGATTGGGGGTGGTAGGCAGTGGAGAGGGAGAGGTCGTAATTGAGGAGTCTGCTGAGCTCTTTGGTGAAGGCTGAGGCAAAGTTTGGGCCGCGGTCCAAGATGATTTTGTCATAGAGGCCGAAGCGAAGGAAGACTTTGTGAAAGAAAAGGGCGGCAATGCCTTCAGCGGTGACAGTTTTCTTAGTGGGGCAAAGAATTACCCCCTTAGTAAGGCCGTGGTCTACCATGACCAAAAGGGAATCAAAGCCATTGGAAGGGGGAAGATCGGTGATGAGGTCACAGGAGAGCTGTTGGAAGGGATGGGTGCAGGAGGATCGAATCGGAGAGAGAGGGGATACCGTCGGGTGTGTGTTAGTCTTGTTCTGCTGACAGACAGCACAGCCTTCCACATAGGAGGCGACGAAGTGAGCAAGGCCGGGCCATCAGTACTCAGCGGAGACAAGCTGGCGGGTTTTCAAAATGCCTGGGTGTCCAGCAGTTTCATGGTCATGGCAATGTTGGACAATTTGTTTTCTGAGGTCGCCGGTGGGAGGAACGTAGATCCGATCCTTGTAGGTGAGAATACCGGCATCATGTTGAAAGTCAGCCAGACGGGAGCATGCGGAGAGCGGGATTTCGGCGTTCAAGGCTTGGAGTTTGGCGAGGACTAGTGGGTCGGATTCCGAAGCCAAGGAGATCAGGGAGTGGAGAGTCGTGTCAATGAGATTGACGAAGAGGGAAGGGGGAAGTAGGGCAACTCCTTCATTGTTGGTGTCTCCCTTGGGGATAAGATCTGGGTAGTGGGGAAGGGCATCAGGTCCGGCAAGGAGTTTGCCGGGGACATGAATCATTTTGAGGTCAAAGTCAGCAATGTCGAGGAGCCATCTAGCTTGTCGACGATTCAGATGTTGGGGTTGACAGAAGTAGGTGAGATTTTTATGGTCAGTGAACACCTGGACCAGATGAGCGGACCCATGCAGGTAGTGATGCCACAAATTAAGAGCGCGAATGATAGCCAGAAGTTCTCTGTCATAGATATCGTAGTTCTGCTCTGCCGAAGAGAAGGATTGGGAGAGGTAGGAGCAGGGGTGCCACTTGCCGTTTTCGTCGGTCTGGAGAAGAATACCTCCTGTAGCATGCTTGGAGGCGTCCATGGCAATGGCGAAGGGAGCGGAAGGGTTGGGGAGACGAAGTACGGGTTGGGCGAGGAAGAGTTTTTTGAGATGGTCAAAGGCTTCCTGACATTTGGAGGTCCACTCCCAAATGAGGTTCTTTTTGGTTAGGTCAATGAGGGGTCAGGTGACGTTAGAGTAGTCCGGGATGAACCGGTGGTAGAAGTTTGCGAAGCCTAGGAAGGAGCGGACATCCTTTACTTTGGCAGGGGATGGCCAGGAAGCGATTCTGTCAAGCTTAACAGGATCCATGGCTAGCTGTCCAGGCTTAACAATCATGCCAAGGTATTCCACTTCCTTGGCGGCGAAAGTACATTTCTCGAGTTTTAGGTGAAGGTCAAGTTCCTTCATGCATTGCAAGACACGTTTGGTGCGGGCGGTGTGGGTTTCATCGTCAGGGGAGAAGATAAGGAGATCATCCATGTAAATGACGAGCCACCCTTTGGTGATCATGTCTCGGAAGGAGTTGTTCATGAATCGTTGGAACGTGGTGGGGGAATTAGACATGCCGAAGAACATGACCATGGGTTCGAAGAGTCCCTTATGGGTGACGAAGGCTCCTTTCCATTGATGCCCGTCTTTGATCTGGACGTTATTGTATCCCCATCGGATGTCGAATTTAGTGAAGACTTGGGCATCTCCTAGCTTATCGAGGAGATCTGAGATGAGGGGAAGGGGGTAGGCGTCTCTAATGGTATGTTCATTGAGGTATCGGTAGTCCTGGCAAGGTCAGAGTCGTCCATCCTTTTTCTTTACGAAGAAGAAGGGAGAGGCTTGCGGAGACATGGAGGGACAGATTTTCCCAGAGTCTAAGTTTTCTTGTAGGAATTCTTTGGTTGCTGTTCGTTCGTCGGGGGATAAGGGGTAAAGTTTGCCGATTTTTGGGGTAAAGGATTCTTTTAGGTTGATCTCATGATCATACGGCCAGGATGGAGGAAGATGTTTTGCCGATTCTTCAGCAAAGACAGAGGCGAATTCGGCATATTCTTCGGGGAGGGTGGTCTTGGGCTTGGCTTTCTTGGCAGCCATTGCAAGTTCAGTAGCGGTGGTGAGTTTTGCTATGATGGGGGATCCGAGGGGGGCGAAGCGGGATCCAAAGCGAATGATGCGGTGAATAATCCTGTCGTCAACAGTGTCGGACATATTGTTCTTCTGTTTCTTTATCTAGATATTCGAAAAGGGCAGCATCATCTTCGGAATTAACCCGGACGTGACGAGGAGGGGGTGGAGGGGGTTGGAAGAACCCGGGTTTGGAGTTTCGAATTTCCTGATTGGCGAGGTGGGTCTGATAGAATTCTTGAGACTGGTCGGAGGATTCGGGGATAGAGACCGTCTGGTTTTTCCAGTTGATGGTCTGGTTGGCTTGCCTTAGCCAAGGGATTCCCAGGATGACGTTGTGGGTTCCACAAGACATGACATGTAAGGGGATAATATGAGCAATCCCTTCAATGTTGAGGACAAGGGTGGAAGTGAACTTAATCTCACCTCCTTTGTTAGCAGTAGAGTCTACGTTTCTGACCGGAATTGGGATTTCCAGTCGTTCGGTTTGGAGCTTGTGTTTTCGTACGAAGCCCCAGTCTATGCAATTGAGGTCAGATCCTGAGTCAATCAGGGTGTGGGTGTTGACGGTTTTTAACGTGTGCGAAGGTTCAATGAGTTGAATTGGGATGGTCATAGATCTAGCAGAAGATGATACAACTACATTTGTGCACATTTTTGGGAACGATTGCATCAGTTGAGGTTCCCTTAAAGAAAATCCTTTCCCCTTCTGAATGCCACCCTAGCTACCGTTGCTTCTTTGTCATCTTTGTCATCTTCGATGGGTTCTAGCTTCGGAAGTTTGTCCTCTTTGACACGTCGTATGGATGGGGCAACCTTCTTCCCGTTGGAGGGGAAGTTGGGACAGGCTTTGGCCAAATGGCCAGGTTTGCGGCAGTGGAGGCAAAGCCCCTTTTCGAAACATTTGCATCATTTGTCGGGGGTTAGTTTCGGGACTTTGATTGAGTTGATGTCCATGGCATTGGAGTCTTTGGTTTCAGTATGGGGGCGGGGTTGGTAGGCTTTATAGGTCTGGGAACGGTGTCGGTGGGCTGCGGCGGTCCTTTCGGCTCGCAGGTCTTGCTCTTTGAACTGCCTTGCCTTCTGCATCCATTCAGCTACCTTGTCTGGTACCGTAGGCATTCTCATGATCTCTTTCATAAGGTTGATAGGCATGCCAGTGGAGAAGTAATTGATCAGCGAGGGTTGTTCTTCCTCCTTGGTGATATTGATCCCTGCTTCGACAACCTTGGTACAGAACTGAGTAATGTAAGAGTCGAGGTTGTTGGAGGCGCAGAAGGTGGTGAGCCAATTGAGGGCATTGACTTGGGTGGAGGAGGAGATAAACGAAGCTTTAAAGTCTTTGATGTAGTCATCCCACTTTCCAAGGCTTTTCTCAGTGTTGATTTTGACGCGGCGGTAAGTTTCTGCCCAACTTTTGGCGGTCCCCTTGGTCATATAAGAAAGGGCGAAGGCTACCTTTTTCTTATCGGCATTGTAGACTTCGTCATTGACATTAAGGTAGGAGATTACCATGTCAAGCCATCCTTGGGCGTTGGTTATGGTTCCGTCGAAGTGGTCGGGGGAGCAAAGTCTGAGTTCAGTGGGTTTGGTGGTGGAGGTCATGCTGGAGGGGCGAAAGGGTTTCTTTGGTGGAGATGGAGGTCTAGGAACATGAGGGGGTTGCAGCGGAGGTGGTGGAGTTGGAGGGGAAAAGATTCGTCCTTGTTGGGCGATGGGGGTGGGAGAGGGAGGGGTGGGGATTCTGGGGATGTTGAGCGAGGCGGAGAAAGAGTGGACAAGGTCTAGGGTTTCTTCGACTTCATTGTTGGTGGCTATGGGTTCTTCCTCTGAGGTTATCGGAGTAGGGGTTCTTAGGCGTTCAAGGGGTTCTGAGTGTTCAGTGGGAGTTGGGGATGGGTGACGTTGTTAACATGATAGTGGTTTACTACTTCGCTGATTACGAGGGCAAAAGCTTGTGCTAAGATCCGGAGGGAGTACGTGAAGGTAAGGGCGAAAATGATGCAAGTATGGCGGTTTCGAGCCAGGACGATGGTCTCACTCACTCGAGCAGCGTGAGTAAGTTACGCTGGTGATTGCGTAGATCTAACTAAAGTACATGAGCGCTGATAGTGGCACTTTTATACGTAACTATGAGGGGATGGGAAACTACTACCAATGTAAGAAGAATTGGCAGGGGGAGGTGGAGCGTCCGAGAAAGTACTAACTACAAGCTCCATCCGAAGGTGATGCAAGCAGAGATGAAGAGATAGACATACTGCGGACTGCGCAAGGCAGTGTGACGCTTTTACAGAGTCCGTATTGTGGTGTACAAGATAAGATCAATCGGGAGTCAAAGAAGAAAGTAAAGCGGTGCAGAAAGAAATAGGTACCCAGCTACTCCATGGTTGGGCTTCCCACATTCAAATCCCCCATAGGATACACGAGGTATAAGTCCTGGTCCGAGGCGCTGAGGAGTCCTGCTTGAACGAACGCCTCAGTAGCACGATTGATGGTGCAATGCAACTCGGCATATCGCGCCTCGATTTCTGCCCAGCCTGTAACATTACCCCCCTGTTGTGACTGAGGCTCTGACTCAGTAGCCGTCGGGGTCTCCGGTGTTCCAGACGACGATGTTGTCGTCCCAATCCCAAGTGTCATTGCATTCTGCCGCAGAGTGTCCTCTAAGACCGCAGCGAGCGCATCGGTAGGGGTTGCGCAGGCAGGAGTACTGGGGGTGTCCTGGGGCAGTGACGAGGCAGAACTTACAGGTGTAGAGGGGACAGTTGGGACGGAAGTGGGTGTTGTCGTCGCAGGAATAGCAACGGGGCCTCTCCGGGGGAGCAAGTCCGGAGGAGTTGACTCTTCTGGGGGTGCGGTGTACCTGTGGAGTGGGCGGTGGACTGCCCGGTCGAATTGTGGTGGGTAGGTGGTTCGGCGCGGAGAAATATTCTCCTGCTCCGAGTTCCCAGCCCGCCTGGTGTTAACACAATAGCGGTTTACTACTTCGCCAATCATGAGGGTGAGGGCCTGTGCAAGGATGCGAAGGGAATAGGTGAAGGTTAGGGTGACGAGGACACAGGTATGGCAATTACGAGCCAGGTCGGAGGTCTCGCTCACTCGAGCGGCGTGAGTAAGTTACGCTAGTGATTGCGTAGATCTAACTGGAGTACATGGGCGCTGATAGTGGTGCTTTTATACGTAACTAGGGAGGGGATGGGAAACTACTACCAATGTAAGGAGAATTGGCAGGGGGAGGTGGAGCGTCCAGGAAAGTACTAACTACAAGGTCCATCTGAAGGTGATGCGACCGGAGAAGAAAGGAAGACATACTGCAGACTGCACAAGGCAGTGGATGCTTCTAATCGGTCCGTATGGCGGTGTACAGATAAGGTCAGATCGGAAGAAAAGAAAGCACAAAATGGGACGAAGGAAAACAGGTACCCAGCTACTCCGTGGTTGGGCTTCCCACGTGCGAATCCCCCATGGGATACACAAGGTATAAGTCCCGGTCTGAGGTGCTAAGAAGCCCCGCTGTAATGAATGCTTCAGTAGCCTGATTGATGGTGTGATGTAACTCAGCGTATCGCTCCTTCATCTCAGCCCAGCCCGTAACATTACCCCCTTGTTGTGACTGAGACTCTGACTCAGTAGCCATCAGGGTCTCCCTCGTTCCAGATGGCGTCATTGTCATCCCAGGTGTCCCAGTCAAGATCTCGGCATTCCGCCGCAGAGTGGCCTCTACAACTGCAGCTAGCGCATTGGTAGGGGTTGCAGGGGCAGGAGTATTGTGGGTGTCCTGGGGCTCAGACGAGACAGAACTTACAGGTGTAGAGGGGGCAGTTGGGACGGAAATGGGTGTCGTCGTCGCAGGAGTAACAACGGGGCCTCTCTGGGGGAGCAAGTCCGGAGGGATTGACTCTTTGGGGGGTGCGGTGTACCTGCGGAGTGGGCAGCAGACTGCCCGGTCAAATTGTGGCAGGTAGGTGGTGCAGCGCGGAGAAATATTCTCCTGTTCCGAGTTCCCACCCCGCCTGGGCGACCTCCAAGTTGGTATCACTGATCGAGTCAAGCGATGGTAGGGAAGAGGGGGGAGGACTGGGAAGGGGGGTGGGGGAGTGGGGGGTTGCGCCCAATGGGTTGACAGAGGAGTGGGAGGGAGTGGGGGCTGTGGGAAGCTCA
>JBBPTU010001352.1:0-12900 GCA_038094295.1 Tylopilus aff. beelii
CATAACTACAGCTTGCTTCTACTCTCGTGCGCACCAACTATTTCCCTCGACGTTCAGATTCCCCAGAGCCCAACCTTCGTGCCGAGTCTCCACGCCTGGATTCTCCAGGGCCTGACTTTGATATTCGCGAAGAGTCTCCACCTCCTCGCCCCGACTCTTTGGAGCCTGATATTCGTGGAGAGCCTCTACCTCGCCCTGACTCTCGACCACGTTCCCCTCCCCGAGATCCCCATCCCCTCCGTGCTTTTATCCATTATCAACGCCGACTTCAACCTGTGATCGACATTGATGCTCTTGCAGCCATTGCCACCTTCAAACCGATGCAGGAGGTCATGGTTTTTATTCGTGCCCTCAGTAGTGCTTCTGCTACAGATGCGGTTGCCAGGCTTGCTGATGAAGCACTCAACCGCCTTCGTAACCCACCTGCTATTCCGCTCGAAATCAATGATCCCGCTGTTCGACACAGTATCTCTACTTATCTCGCCCTCGAAAATGCCTCTCAAGCTGCTTACGAGGGTGTGACACGCTCGCTGAAACACAATTTCCCCCATATCGAACACATTCTCGCGTTCCATCAAGTCGAGAAGCTCATCAGCACATACACTGGAATTGAACCGCTCGTTCACGACATGTGTCCAAATACGTGTCTTGCTTTTACAGGTCCCTACAGTGATCTCGAGGCCTGTCCGCTGTGTGATGCCTCGCGATGGAATGAAGCCAGGCTCCAAGGAACGAGTGGTCGTGTCAAAGTGCCTGCCCAGCAGTTTACTACAATACCGGTTGGTCCCCAGCTCCAAGCACGAAACCGTAGTGCTTCTAGTGCTACAGCCATGCGCTATCTTTGGGAGAAGACTCAGGAGGTCCTTCAAGGTATTTTAACGACTCGCTCTGCAACAATTCCAGTTGTCAATGACATCATTATGGGCTGGGATTATCTCGGTGCCGTTTTGGATGGTCATATTAAGGAACACGACATCGTCCTCATGGTCTCGCTTGATGGTGCGCAACTATATGACAGCAAGGAATCCGATTGTTGGATGTACATATGGATTATAGGCAATCTCTCCCCCGACATCCGCTATCGCAAGCTCAACGTCTTACCTGGTGGTTTTATTCCTGGTCCCAAGAAGCCGAAAAATGTCGACTCCTTCCTTTTCCCTGGTATGCACCACCTCGCAGCGATCCAGCGAGAAGGTCTTTCCATGTGGGATGCAATATCTAACTCACGTTACCTATCATATGCCTATCTTCTTTTCACCACTGCTGATGGCCCAGGATTGGTTTATTGGGATGGAATGGTTGGCCACAGTGGTAGGAATGGATGCCGCCTGTATTGTGGTCTTCCAGGGAGACGAAAAGAGCGTGCTCATCGCTATTACCCTGCCCTTTTGTGTCCACGTGATGGAGCACCTGAGGGTAGCAATCACCCAGATATCGATGTTTTTCAGCTTCCTCCTGGTGGATCTTCTGATTACTCCTCGAATCTCCAGAAGATTATTTCAGTTCCAAATCAGACACAGTGGGACAAAACAAAGACAGAGACTGGCCTTACGAAACCTCCACTAATTCTCGGCCTCGATCCTTGTCACTCTCTCGGTGTTCCCCTCTGCATGACAACTGATATCATGCATTTGGCAGGGAATCTCTCTGATCTTCTTATTTCTCTCTGGCGTGGAGACCTTGATGTAGGCCCTCGTGATGACAAGACCACATGGGACTGGGCTGTCCTCCGTAATGAAGATCTTTGGCAGTCCCATGGTCGGGATGTTGCTGCCGCTGGCAGTTTTCTCCCAACATCCTATGATCGCAAGCCACGTAACATCGCCGAGAAGATCAATACCCAGTATAAGACCTGGGAATTTCAGCTTTATACATTCGGTCTCGCTCCAATTCTCCTCTACGGAACTCTCCCGATGAGATATTGGTCCCATTACTGTCAGCTCGTCCGTGGATTCCAGATCATATGCCAGCACTCTATAACGCACCAACAACTCGAGGACGCCCATACCCTCCTTTGTGTCTGGGAACGTAATTTCGAACTCTTTTATTATCAGCTCCGCCATGACCGTGTCCACTTTGTTCGTCCTGCCGTGCATCAAGTGATCCACCTTGTCCCCGAAGCCTTTCAGAAAGGCCCTCCCATTTGCTACGCACAATGGACAATGGAAAGAACAATTGGCAATTTAGGTCAGCAACTTCGTCAGCCATCAAAACCATATGCAAACCTCGCACGAGAGGGTGTGCGTCGTTCTCAAGTCAATGCCTTGCTTTCCATCATACCAGAACTCGATACTCCATCCAAGGGGCTTCCCCGTGGTTCTATTGATCTCGGTGACGGTTATGCCCTCCTTCGTAAACGTTCTAAGTATTCGGTCACTCCTGACGACACAGTTCTTCAAGCGTTACGCGACTACTTACCTCCTAACCAAGCGATCCCACGTTTTGACAAATGGGCTCGCCTGCTTTTACCTAATGGACAAATCGCGCGCTCCGTATGGAGGGAAACGCTGAGAGCTGAGGAAAATCTGCGAGTTTCACGCAATGTCAAGGTACCTGCTTGTCACTAACCCGTTCTATCGACTAACAAGTTGCGACCCTACATATAGTTTCTTGATAATGATACAGTCCGTGTTGGAGAAGTGCAATATTTTACTCGACTGGCGATTCGGCCTGCTTCAGACATCGTGCAAGAATGGACCTTTGTCGACATTGCAGTACTCAAGCTTTATTCCGAACCAGACCCTGATCTCCTTCGTATCTCTTCACAGGTTCTCGCTGCCTCGTTATTGCTCGACAACATTTTTATTTGCAATGTCAAAACAATCCAAAGTGTCGTTGCAATGATCCCGCGCACACTCACCTTGCCGTCTGGTGTCGAAGGACATTTCTTTTGTATGATGGAAAAACCAGGTGTCGATATCTCGGATCTTGGCATACCCTATAGTGTGTACTCGCAAGAGAACGAAGAGGAGGACTTGGATGTCGAGTAGATATTACGATGTCCATATTTAGACTCGACTTGACTTTGCTGTCTCACATTGAAACCTACTTCAACGACATCGCTATTAGGTTCTGTCCCTACTAGCTTCCCTATTCGATGGCCTAACTTGCCTTAATGTCCGCTTGAACGCATGCCTACTCGATTCCAACAACATCATTTCCAACGATGTCCTGCGCATGGATCAAAAACACTTACCTGTGTCCATATCTCAAGCAGTGGGCTGCAGGGCGAGCGAAGTACATTCGCCAAATCACATCTACAAGCACCGCCTGAAGACTTTTAGTGAGCAATCCCCCCTCCTACACGAACATGTTGTCCATTTCAAAACAGGTACGAGAGCTACTTGTCGCACAGCGACCCGGTTGTCCTCGCTCTCTGATGGGATGAGGTGAGCTTGGTATGCTGGAAGAGCCGGATTGATCACGCACTGCCTCGCAGGAACCAGGTTTTTGATAGTGCAATGATGGCCGAGCGGGCGCGGACACCGACCTTGACGATGGGGGACTCTACCCGGGTCCAGTCGCGATGGCGCTGGGCCAAGTTCCTGAGGAAAATGGCTGGGACGCAGGGTTTGAGTTTGACTTGCCCAACGCCCGCAATAGCGGCGACGACCATCCCACGCCTCCGCGGACACTTCCCAACCACAGGCCCCGGCCCATCTCAATGCCACCGCAGGCCTACAGCACGTCCCCACAGACGAGCTCCTCCGATTGCGACCGCCGTCATTGCAGAAATCATCGACCACAACCGGGTAAGCAGAGCCCGTGCGTCCAGGCTTCGCTCATCCTCTCCCAGGCCATCATCGACGGGCCCACCACCTCCGTCCCCTGCCAGCTGTTCTCCTACCGCCATCTCTCGCTCATCCCCTTCCGTCTCACAAAACTGCCCCGCGGCGCTGGCTCAGGCGCCATCCGCAAACAACTCGAAAAGGAAGGCACTGTCGCCCGGTGGGAGAACTCGGCCTTGGCAAAGATGCGCGCCGCGATCGAGAAACGGCAGTCGCTCAATGACTTTGCCCAGTTCGAGATCATGTTGGCAAAAAAGGCGAGGAGGGACGTCGTACGCAAGGCTTTGTCCATCTCGTCCCGCGACATGCCTGTCGTCCAGTTTGCCCCCTTTGCCTCCGTCGTCCAGCCCGCGTCCTGACACGCGCTCACCGAGCTCAAGATCGACGTCCTCAAGCTCTCCGCCGAGTCCCTCTCTGTCGCCAGCTCGTATTCGGTCGGCAGATCCGTCAGAGATCGCGAGACCGGCCTCGATGTCGCCCTCTGATGCAACCTCTCGCTCGGCGCAGACGCGTTCGCAGACGCATCCGCGTACGTCAATGGCACGAGTGATCGACCCAGCTCATCCGTTTCAGCGTGCCCGCCCTGTCCGTGTCCGCGCGCGGCGTGTCCAAGAACTACAACACGATCGAGGAATTCAAGGCCGCCGACAAGGCTGCCCTCTTCAACAGCGTCGCCGACGAGGTGCGTCCCCCCACATCGTCCTCCAGGACGCGCTCACACCCCTCAGATGTGGACGAGCATCGTCGAGCGCAAGGACGCATCCAACCTCAACCGATTCCTCCTCATCACCTTTGCCGATCTCAAGAAGTACCAATACTACTACTGGTTCGCATTTCCCGCGTTCGTCGCCAAGCCTGCGTGGGAGATCGTAGAGGACGGCTGGAAGTCTGCCGAGGAACGGCTCACCACAGACCAGGTACTGTCCATTGTTCGGGTACACGCTGATCTGACACCTCGCACAGCTCACCTCGGTCTTCAATGCACTCCACGCCGACACGAAACCATATTTCATCGTCACACTGACAGGTGGCGAGGCAGAGGTACACCCGATCGACAAATCCGACGCGCTTTTCCAGAACGATGATGTAGGTGCCTTGCGTCGGATGATTTACATGCTCATGATTCGCGCAGATCATTATCGGCTTCCTCGATCCTTCTGCCTCGCCAGACAACCCAGGCTGGCCTCTCCGTAACCTCCTCGCATATCTCCATGCTCTCTACCCGTCTCAGACCGCCTCTGTGCGCGTCCTCTGCTGGCGCGATGGCGAGGTTCCTACCGGTGGCAAGCAGTGGAAATCTCGTTTCGGCGTCGTGACGCACACAGTCGGCGAACCGTCGAAACCAACCGCGCTCGGCTGGGAACGCCATCCGACGACCAACAAGCTCAGTGCGCGCATGGCTGATCTGGCACCCATGATGGACCCGACGAGGTATTATTACTCTGTTCCATCCGTTCGATCCTGACGTTCATGGCCACAGACTCCTCCTCGTCATGCGCCACGGCGCGCGCGCCTCCTCCGTGCCAAACCCAAATGCGACACGCCTAGGTTGCTACTATTGCAACGACATTGTCGCCCCCGCCGACGTGCGTTCTTCTCACCGTCTCACCTCATTTGGTACGCTGATGCACCCCCATAAAGTCCCTCTCGGACCGCACCCTCGACCAAATGTGCACCGTCACCCGCCCAGGTATCGCATCCATCGCCGCATCCACCGCCGTCGAACTCCTCGTCTCGCTCCTCCAACACCCCGACGGGTACGTCCGTCCCCCTCCTTCTCTCCCCTCTCCCAACCTCACCCTCCAACAGCGTACACGCCCCACCACCACCCCCAATGACTGCCACCACCGCGGACGCCGACCCGAGCCAATCCGGGAGCATCCTCGGCCTGGTCCCGCACCAACTCCGGGGTTCCCCGCCACCATCCGTGGCAAAACGTATCGATCTCACCACTCCGACGACACCAACTACTGCCCCTCTACCCCTACCTTGCGCACCGCCCGCGTCGACACATCGTCGGATGGTCGTACAGAGCAGGTTGAGGAGAATGCGGAACACGAGACGTCTGACTCGCGGGACGAGAGCTTTAGAGATGCCGCTCACGTGGACAAGGAGTTCAAACCTGTTCATTTGAAAGGGTTGTTCAGGTAAGCAATCCAGATTCTTTATCTTAAGCGGGGTTGTACTGAAATGGCACGTTGGAACAGCGTCTTCTTGAGAGCCCAAGCTACTTGCGCAAAAGGGGAAAGCCCGTCGTCGCGCTCTGGGGTGCGTTCCGTACTATTGATCTGTATCACGATTGACATTTTTGCTTAGGATTCGGTCTCAATGGGCGCAATCATACGCCCGAACTCATGTGGGCGATCTTTGCGTTCTTTCGTTCCTCCACCCCCGATGGGGTGTATCTCATGGCGGGTACCCCTGGACATTGGCGAACGTCGACATCGGACGCAGATCGTAACCCAGATTTCGTGTGTCGCTGGCGGGGGTGGGGGCGGGGGCGAGCGTGGAGATGCACAAGTCGACGCAGTCGCGGGCGCAATGGAAAAGTGGCGGATCGCAGAAGGGGAAGGCAAGCCGGAGGGGTTCCACGATGCCCCGCCACTGTATACCTTCAAGGACGCGTCGCCACGGGAACCGGGACCGTCGACGCAGCTACGCCCACCGCCCGTGCGCCACGAATTGCGGTCGCAGCCGGCGCGTGAGGGATCGTCGATGTCAGATGCCGTCGTACGGGACGGAGAAGCGAATGACGCCATCGCCTGGCCCAGCACTACCGCTTGCGCTGCGCCCAGGGTCGCCGCCGACGAACCAGCACGGGCGACAATAGGATGCCCATCACCGAGGTTCGTCAACCTGTTTCATCAAACGTGGCGACTGGCGTTGCTCATCTTGATGGCGTCCAGATTACTCGCACCACTATTGGCGTGCTTACCACTGAAAATAGAAATACCTGGTCTAGACCTCGTCAGGGACTTGCAGAGGACCGGGAGAGCATGGAGTTCACAAAGGTGGGTCATTCCGCTCGTGAGAGCTTCACGCACCAAGCCCACCACCTTGTGCATCGTTAGCAACGTCGACATGTCCACTCACACGCCATTGACGAAAACGACGCATCTGCGCCGATTCCATAAACGTGTCATCGATAGCAACAGTGGTGCGCCATTGTTGTCGACGCCAGGGACTCATTGATAACGCGCTTTTCAGTGTCATGATGCACGGTTTGCGAACCGTCGAAACTGACTGCACTCAGTGGGTACGCCATCCAACGACCAACAGGCTCACTGCACGTCCCTTAGTCCCTACTAGTACGGTTACTAGTTTTGCAACGACGCAGTGTACAATTCAGACGATGTTGCTATTGATAATACAGTACAAGATGCTTCAAAAAATGTGCGATTACACCAGCCGACAACGTTTGTACAACCTCTCTCTGATCTCCTGCATTGAACGTCGTTTATTGACAATCTTAGCAGGAATGTGGGTCGGATCAAAAGGACGTATGAGGAACCTTGACCCAGAGGAGTGAGACAAAGTCTCGGGACGCGTCAAGACATGGCACGGCAGGATCGGACAACTGTAATTAAATGGTTAGAAGTGTTTCGAGTGTGGTAATGAACGCACCAAACAAAAGTACCTGTGAGATCCAAGGTGATTTCCTCTTCTTCCTGTTTGACATCGGGCAGTCCAAGCTCGAGAACAAGATTGGATTCTTGTTTGACAAGAACGGTTTCTTTGTCGGTTTGACTATTGCTTTGTATCAGTACCATTCTGCTTTAGGATCAACTTTGAAACAGGCTTACACGTCTACATCAACAAAGTTTTTTACCGGAGATGGCGTCCCAGAATCTGTTTGGACTGCTCTGTGATTGGGTAAATGATAGCCGATATTTAACATGAGAAAATGACATAGGTACTTACACGGAACTAGTCTCCACCGCTTGATGGTTGATACGGAGGACAATTTGCTAGGATAGATTAGACAAGAGGTGGTGAAATGTAAGAGCAAAACCTTTTTTCCGGGTTGAATGGTATCGAGGGAAAACATATATGTTTCCCATCCAGGAACAATGTTGTTGATATCTAATAATATGATATCCCCTGACATTTGGATCTCGGGTGTTTTGGGAATAGTGTGCTCGGACATTTTGAACGAATAGCCGAAGACTACGTAGCAAACAAGATTAACACCCCCGGGAATTACCGAGTCGGAGTTGTAGAACTGTACATCCCCTGTCAAACGCGCTATGCATCCTTTGTCCTCTACGTGTTCCTTGCTTGTCTGTCAACTACACGCGATGAGCATGGCGTACAATTTTCCAGACTTTAATCTTCCAACTGGATTAACCCCGAACACTAACAAAAGTTACACAGATGGCATGTGTAGAGATCTGGGGCCTGACGTTTATGGGCACACTGCCGCTGCCGCCGCCGCCGCCGCCACCCCCTTAATGTCCCAAGCAAGTCTTAATCAGACATCCCTCAGATATTCCCAGGTAATAGTATTTTTGGATTTAAAGATAAGATATTATATGCGTCAGTTCAGAATTATATGCAGGAGGCGATCACACTACGAGGGCATTGCAAGGTGCTTGAAACGGAGCTCATGAGAATTACCACTGAGCGAGATACACTGAAGTAAGTTTCCCTATCTTGATCAGTATACAGATAATATTACATCATGCAGGGCGATGTTCGATCAGCTGTCCGCATCGTTACAAAATGTCACCGCAGCCACGGCTGTGCCTAATCAACCCAAGACCGCTGACGCACACCCAAAAGTTCGGTTTTGGACCCAACGAAGCTACAATGAGTGGACGAATACACCTGAAGCCCACAGCGACCCTCGATACAAGGTTGCATTCATAGAAGATAGCGAGGGCAGAGCGGTCTCTGAAGAGACACTCAAGGCTATTCGGAAGACGATTCGGGGAGGTTGGGCAGAGCTCGTATCGAAAGGCATGGTCCCAAAGAGCTGGGGGAAAGCCAATGCTTCGTCCAAGGAGATTGTCTTCTCACTCACTTACAACTCATTCCCCTTCCTTCAGCTCGCAGAGAACAACTGGAAGATAGATTTCCTATGCTCACTCGACTACCCTGGATGGGTGCGGAACAACTTAGACAAACATGGACATTGGCTTGCCGACCAGCGAGTCAAACAGGAAGACGATACTACCGGCGCCAATGATGCAGCACCCAGCATGGTGACGAACAGGAAGCGCAAGGGGAAAGCAATCAAGTCTGAGAGAGCAGACAAAAAGCTTAAAGGTGAGTCCAATGTGAAGTTTCCGATTGTTCTAACATGTCGTACTCCGAGTCAGATGACATAGCTCTCGAGACCGAGGAGCCCCCTCAGGCTGCAGTATTCACCAGCACCACTCCCTCCGACTTTTCACCTACTATCGAATATACCTTGCCGAGCGTACCAACAAATGAAAGATTCCGAGGCACCGTGATCCCTTCATCCCCAACACCAGTGCCCCATGTCGATCGTGCAAGTCCACTGTCGTTGCCGCCCACCAGTCAGTTGCTCGACAGTAACCTGTCGTCGTCGCCTAACTTGGACCAATCCCATGTCGATCGTGCGAGTCTGCTGTTGTCACCTCCCGCTGGTCAATCGCTTGACGGTAACCTGCTGTTGTTGTCCAACTTGGATCAGTCTCGGGTCCATTGTGCGAGTCCGTTGTCGTCGCTGCCCACTGGTCTATCGCTCGACAGTAACCTATCGTCGTCCAACTTGGATCAGTCTCGGGTCCATCGCGCAAATCCGTCATCATTGCCAAACTCGGACCAATCTCAAGGCCATCGTGCGAGTCTGCTGTCGTTGCCGCCCGCTGGTCAAACGCTCAACGGTAACCTGTCGTCGTCGCCTAACTCGGACCAATCCCATGTCGATCGTGCGAATCTGCTGTCGTCGCCGCCTGCTGGTCAAACGCTCAACAGTAACCTGTCGTCGTCGCCTAACTCGGACCGATCTCATGCTAATCGTGCAAATCCGTCGCCGATGCCGCCCACTGGTCAATCACTCGACGGTAACCTGTCGTCGTCGTCCAACTTGGATCAATCTCAAGCCGATCGTGCGAGTCTGTTGTCGTCCCCGCCCACCGGTCAATCACTCGACGGTAACCTGTCGTCGTCGTCCAACTTGGATCAATCTCAAGCCGATCGCGCGAGTCTGTTGTCGTCCCCGCCCACCGGTCAATCACTCGACGGTAACCTGTCGTCATCATGTGACTCGGATTCAAACACTGGAGCCACCACGACGAGCACACCTCCGAGTCAGGATGTTATAACACCTGTCGTCATTGATCCAAGGTACAAACAAAAATTATCCTAGCTATCACTAACTCTCTTTTCGTAGCTCGAGCCTGAGGAAAAAGTCAGTAACTCTCAAGCTTCCTCCTGTCCCCCCAATGTTAAAGTCGACGACCAAATCCAAATCCGAGGTCGGTATAGAAGCTACCACGGTCACTGGCACGGCCCGGGAGCAGAGCAAATGTAAAGGCGGAGCAACTTCACGAAAGATGCGACCAACGAAAGCCAAGACAGCATAGTAAGTGACATCCTTACCGATCCAAGCACTCACTACATCCATTGAACCCAGTAACCTCTGCGCATTCCGCTGGCTCGCACAGTCGAACAAGAATGGAACAGCAGATGAGTTTCGTGAGTATTGGAACAATCGACTCAGTAAGCAACAACGCGAGGTATGTACACTCTTTTTAGCGACGAACTCGATGCTAATTTGCCCCCGAGACATACAAAAGCGAGGCCAAAGAATTAGTAGGTGCTTAGTCTTGCTATTGGAGATGCGCTAATCCTAGTGCAGGTCGAGAAGAAAGAATGGGACCCTAGTTCGGTATCTCAAGGAATCGGAATGCTGCATTAAGTTTTTTTTCGCTCTCGCTCGCCGGGGCCATCACCGGTCATTCGTTCAAGTTCAAGCTCTCGCTCATCAATCCTTTGGTCTCATTCATCAGTTATTCAAGTTGCTCTTGCTCGTTAATCAGTCATCGTCCTCGCTCATCAATTGGTCTCATCGTCGATCGGTCTTGATCACCAAGCAAAGTCGTTTTCGCAGTTCTCGCCTCCACCAGAATATGATCGTCGGCGCGTCAGTTTCACACTCTGACTTGTGCGCAACAGCTCGGTTATGTAATTTGTAGTGCTTAGCATTAATTAGCATATATCAACAGATGCCACATGTGACGAATAATCAGAAATTATCATTTTTGTGCAGATATAAGCAGTAGTGTGATCAGTAGGGAGCATATAGGATCACATTCCAGGGGCGTGATCAGCATACGACGACATCAACTGCCATTTTTCAGCACGTGGCACAGTTGCAGGCACTCGAGAATTCATCTGCTGCAATCTGCTCCGATGTGTTTTAATCTAGGGATCATTCATTGTCATATGGCATGGTATAGCAGCATGCAATACACTCCCATTTTATTAGTGAATTGTGCTACGACATGACTTGATATGTAACGAGCGAGAAAGCACCTCCTGGCATACACGGACATACCCGAACATGGTCGATTTTCACTGGGGGTGATGGTACATGGGATCGCGACCTGGACTCAGAGTCTCTGTGTCAACTCACGTGCACCTACTACTTTCTCAACAGTCCTCCAATGTCACCATCAGTGCATGGCTGGGCCTGACGTCTGATCCGAGACAGGACACCTTGAACGCTAGAGTCTCATCTTGTGTCGTCCCTGCGGCGGTTGCCACCGCAGTTGGAGGCGGAAGAAACAAGAGCAAATACAATTTATTTACGTCTACGGTCCGACTTTGACTGATGAGAACGTCAATGTGGCATTTGAATTTGAGGCAGCGCACCTGGTACCAACGCTTATGTTCATCCAGTGGCCAAACACAGTGACACTTCAAAGAACAATGAATCCTGGTCCTTCAAGTGGCTGAGAGTTCAACTTTGCTACCAATTTTTGCAAGGGAATATGTATTCGAGTCTGACCCAGTGACATGCTCTGTGACGCAATCAAAGACCCGCCATCATCTAGATCAACCTGGCCACTGAAATCAATTTAAGGCACCGGCCTAATTCATCCTATTCTCGCTATTCCAATTTCAAATCCAACACATAATAGCAGACCTCTGGGCTCATTTTTCCTTGCCAGTATCTTTGTCAAGCGTACTGAGCTGCCAGTGGGGAAGAAATCGTGAGTATCAGTGAGTGTTCTAGGCAGCCTATCTGGAGGCAAGCCTTTTGTCACGATATTGATGTGGCTACGCCGCTACAGCAACGTGCGTGCGAGAATGATCTACATCAATGAATGCCACCACTGGCACACGGGGTGATCATGACTATAAAGTTTCCAGTCTATCCTGCTGAGAAGTGGAACAAAATTCCGTCAAGACCATGTCTTCCGAACTCGGAGTACTACAGGCATTGACAGAACTTCGAATAAATGATTACACCAGTCGTGAGCTCGCCTCCCTGTAACTTGAATTGGACTGTGTTCTGACGTTTCGTAGTTATCCTTCTGACTGCTGTCGGATATGATTACAGTAACACCTGCGATTAATTCTATTCAAATATGTTGCACTAACATCTATGCTGTCAGTCCTTACATTTTCGGATGAGGTATGATTACTGTCATTGTACTATGGTACATGACTTCCTTACAGATAAATTGCATAGATCAAATACATCTGGGTCAGTAGAAGCGTGATCACCATCTGCTAGGATGAGACATTTTTGACGAGGCCATAGACCAAATGTTGGACATGGGTGTCAACACTATTTATTTTTGTGAGCCTTTGTATTCCTGACGTTTAGTAAACTCTAAACTAATGGTTATTCAACCAATAGGTTCGTTACGCGGGCCTTTGCTACATCATGTGAGTCAACTAATACTACAAGACGAGTTGCTGATAACATATAGTCCATTAGACTTATCTCTCTCCATATGTCCAATATTGTTTATACACACAGGCCTGAGGCTGATCAGAGTTGACATTTCCTGAAGTTGGAAGTACCTTTGTATCCGAGTCTGGGACAGAAAAGGTATATATCTTTTGTTCTTAAGAATTCACAGGCACGCCATGAATCACCTGTTGGTCGCTGTGTGTCTTATTCTATGCT
>JBBPTU010001354.1:0-12892 GCA_038094295.1 Tylopilus aff. beelii
ATTCTGCCTTCCTTTTCTGGATAGCAACCAAATTACTCGTGTGTAGGCAATTGTGACTCACCACTCCGAGGATCAATTGATACGGGAACCACTTGTGAGTTACATTGTCATGCGTCGGGAATCAAGGTGTGACAACACCAATCTGTCGGACATGTTAGCAATGCAGCCCAGAGGGCGTTCCCGAAATGGTCAGTTTTGATCTGCGGGTGGGTGGTTGACACTGGATTTCAACATAGCGGAGATCTAACTTGCACTGCGTCCCATCACTCAGTGTTTCCTCTGGCAGATTGGTCCCACCCAAGGGGTCGACTTAGGTTTGGTCCGTGTCGTGGATACCCGCATAGCACTCACTGCGCCGATGCAGCAGCAGTCGCGATAACGCATCCCCGCTGACCCCACCACTGCGCCGATGAAGCGACGCAGCAGCCACGCCGCCACCACCACCGCGTCATCAGTCACGACAACGCGCCCATGCTGGCTCCACCACTGCGCCGACGATGACGACACAGTGGCAGCAGCCACGCTGCCATCACCACCACGTCATCAGTCGCGACGACGTGTCCACGCTGATTCCACCATTGCACTGACGCTGACGCAGCAGCAGCAGCAGCAATCAAGCTGTTGCCACCACCACGTCGTCAGTCGCGACGACGTGTCCACGCCGATTCCACCATTGCGCTGATGCCGACGCAGCAGCAGCAGCAGCAATCAAGCTGTTGCCACCACCACGTCGTCAGTCGCGATGACGCGTCCACGCCGATTCCACCATTGCACTGACGCCGACACAGCAGCAGCAGCAATCAAGCTGTTGCCACCACCACATCGTCAGTCGCAACGATGCGTCCATGCTGACGACGACGACGACGACGCAGCAGCAGCAGTATCCAGCTGCTGCCACCACGTCAGTCGAGACGACGTATCCACACCGACTCCACCACTGTGCCGCCGCCGCCGCCGACGACGCCGACAACGTCGTCATCGTCGTCAGTCGTGACGATGTGTCCACACCGACTCCACCACTGTGGTAGCGATGACGACGCGTCCATGCTAACCCAACCATCGTGCCAACGCCAACGCCAACGCTGTAGCAGCGACTTCGCTGCCACTACCACCGCTCGTCAACCGCGACGACAACGCGGCGCACCGACCCCACCACCGCATCGTCAAGGATGACGACGCGTCTGCGCTGACTCCATCACTGTGGCCATCACACGGCGCCTCCAGTGACGACAACGACGACGCGAAGGTCGCAACAGTGCGACTGTCACGACATCGTCGTCGACATGGAGTGAAGCATCGACGGTGATGCCACTGGTACCCACTATGGGTGCGGGTACGGGTACGTGCCAGTGGTGAGTATATCCACAGGAAAATGATGCCCGGGACTGGTACTTTCTCCATCCCCCCGCTTCTCATTGTCATCACGCCTCGTTGCGTCCTTGAACACTAGCATTCAGGTTTGTTTCTTTCCCCGCCTCATTTCCATGCTTCATCTTATGTCGTGCAGTTACATCATCCGCTTTGTTGCGTCCCGTCGTCGTCTATCCGTGTTCCTACTCTGTCCGTGAATCTGTGATCTACTAGTTACATCGTGTCTTTTTAATAAACGTCGTTTGTTTTCACTCCAGTCAGCCGGGACACAGACCGTGAAGATGTGTAGAATACAAAGGTCTAACGACAGGCGCTTTTGCTCTAAAACACCTTCACTCCCTCCCCCTCCTCGCCCACACAACTGGTTTTCGACCTTAACAAAAATCTCCCCTCTCGAGGCACAGCCAAGGTCGCGCCTCGGTCATGGCCGAGGCGGAGCTCGAATTATAGGTCTCTCGGTCCTGATTGGTCAATGTTGGTCGATAGGTCGACCTCTGTGCATGCCGGTGCTCCCTTTCCCCTCCCCCACTTTCTGGCAGCCCCTCATCATCAGCTGTTATGCCTGCTGGTCCAGCTGGTAGTTTTCAAGTTATTGCCATGACCTGGATCACCAAGGTATATATTTCAAATTTTGCTGAGAACGACGAACTGACATCGGAGATCTGGTCAACCAAACAGTTGCGTCGCCTGCTTTGGATTACACATCAAAAGCATCGATCTCAAGTCTCAAGTCCGTCTCACTGGTTCTCAAGGCAACTACTAAGCACACACTTGTGGAAGGTTCATCGTAGCACTTCCACATTCAGTTTGTTACGCTCATCAAAGTAGTAAACTACCACCGCATCGTCAACGATAACGACGCGTCCACACCAACCCCTCTCCCTCCATGTGGTCGTGATGACGGCGCGGCAGCGACAGCAAAGACCACGCCTCCACCACCACCGCGTCATCAACAACGACAACACATCGGCGCCAACCCTCCCCCACCGTGTCGTCGCGACGATGGTGCTGCAGTGGCAGCGAAGACCACCACTACCACCACGTCACTGACGACAATGACATGTCCACGTCGACCCCTTCCCCCACTGCGCTGTTGCTATGACAGTGCAACAGCGACAGCGAAGGCCAAGCCTCCACTGCCAGTCCATCACCACCACCGCGTCGACGATGTGTCCACGCCTCCCCTCTCCACCGTGTTATCGCGACGATGAAGGCCACGCCTCCTCCTCCTCCACCTTGTCGTCGATGGCAACAACGTGTCCGTGCCTCCCCTCTCCACCATGTTATTGCGACGATGAAGGCCACGCCTCCTCCTCCTCCTCCACCTTGTCGTCGATGACGACAACGTGTCCGTGCCTCCCCTCTCCACCATGTTGTCGCGACAACGAAGGCCACGCCTCCTCCTCCACCACCTTGTCGTTGATGACGACAACATGTCTGTGCCTCCCCTCTCCACCGTGTTGTCGTGACGACGAAGGCCATGCCTCCTCCACCACCACCGCGTCGACAACGACGACACATTCCAGCTGACCCTCTCCCCGATCATATTGTCGAGACAGCAGTGCAGCAGCGACAGGGAAGGCTATGCCTCCACCCGGGCCACTACCACCGCCACCACGACGCCAGTGAGAAGGCACGACCACAGCTGCAGCAGCAATCCTGTTGCCACCACCGCTGCGTCTATGCCGACCCCACCACTGCGCCAATGCCAACGCATGCTGGCAACTCCAGCAACGTCACCTTCCCTAAATGACCTGTCTGCAAATGGCACCAATGCTCGAGGCAGGACCCTCAGTCGGTCCATGCGTCGTTGGCTGCCTTCTTTACACGATGGGTAATGCAGACTTGGACGACCACCTGAAAGTGAGTTTCGTGTTCTGCATGTCCAGCGTTCTTCTCTGATGTGTTCTAGGTCCAACTCTCGGTGTGCGCGTATCAAGTACAGGACACCACTTTGCCCAGGTGGACCCACTGGGCATTCTTGACACTGACTGCGTGGGTGTTCATCTGCTGGAACTCGAGCTCAACCGGTACAGTTTCACGGAGCACAACTTGGACAAGCAGATCACTCTCGGGCCCGGTATTCTCCCACGCTTTGTGGCGACAGACAGAAAGTCGATGTCACTCCACGACATCAACCACACACTGCGACACATATATTGCAAGTATCCTTACTTGTCTTGTTGGGCAGTTTCTGATTGATTGTGAAGGTGGTGCTGTTGGTGTTCAGTACATCCACATTCCTAACAAGGAACAGTACGATTGGATTGGATTAGAGAGAGAGTTGAGACACCCCAACCCTGGAATTATACGCTAGATGAGAAGTGGATGATTCTGGATTGAAGTGTTGCACATCACTTCCTCCGCTGCATCCCCCATCAACTTACTCATCTGTGAATCCCTCATTGAGGGCCACACCGCCAAAGAAAAATATGAAAAGGATGGCTACGCAGTCAAATGGACCTTTGTCAACGACCTCGAGCTCATCTTCGCCGTGTGTACTCTACATGCCCACCCCCTCATGCCTGACCCATCCCCACACAGATCATGTACCAGCACGTCCTGCAGCTCACCTATGTCGAGGACCTCTTGACGGCCGTGAAAGCCCTCTTCATCAAGCTCTTCGAACCCTTTCTCGCCACATTCATCGCATTGCTGCATGTGATGAACAACAGCAAACTGGCGTTGGCACCTTGGGATGCGTGTGCGCCATGGAATTTCGCCAAGGCATTCAAGGGGTGGGATAGGGTGTTTGATAAACTTCTCAAGGGTATCGAGGAAAAGGCAGCACAGGTGAGCAAGGTGGACAGGCATGTGGTCGGGTTCATTCATGTCCTGCGTAGGAATGCAAGTTCTGGTTTAGGCCTGTCGTGCACGTCGAATAAGGTGCTCCGAGCCCACCTGCAGACGATCTCAGTATGTGTGCGTTATTGATTTCACCTTTGCCTCCTGCCCCTGATGGGTCTGTGTCTCAGTGCCATCCAAGTCCCCCGATATACCACAGGATGAGCAACAGATTTGGAGAAATGTCTGGGCACTCAAAGACAGGCTGCATGGTCATGGGGTTAGATGCAGTGGTAGGGGGATGTTGCACATCGACTCAGGGAATGGACGAGACAGTGGCCCTGCACCAGAGTGAGTCTTCCAGGCCTGATTCTCATGCCATCTCATCCTACACCCAGTAACGAATCTGCCAGACAGAAAATGAAAATGAAAGCAGGGCGAAAGTGGGCGACAAGACGGTGAGCGAGTCTGATATGGCATCCCTGGACTTAGTCTCGATAAACTCAATTCTGGTGCCAGCGGGCGTCCAACGATTGGCTTGCAGAGTCCCATGGACAAACCATCTTTGGGGATGAGAACCAAGGACAGGTTGTATGAGGTCAAGGATTGGGACTTTTTGTCCTCATGTGTGCTTGGATTGGACACGAGCAAACAGCCAGCAAGCTCTCTGGGTTCCTTAGGAAGATGTTGACCGAGGACGACCTGAAACCCGTACTGGAAGGTATGAAGCAGCACCTCATGCAAAAGAATGTTGCAAAAGAGATCACAGACAAGGTATGTGAGGGTGTCGGAGAGAGCCTCGTCAGCAAGAAAGTCGGTGGCTTCCAAAGTATGTTGGCACAGCACTCTATGACCTGTGTCATGGGCCAACCCATCATCTTCATAGGCTGTGGTCAGGTACATGGCCATCATCTCTGCCTGGTTGCAATAATAATGTGATTGGGGACTGATGCGCAGGTGTATACTGATTTGAGGCAGCTAAGAGTGGCCAATGTCATGGTGGTGCAAGCTATTTTGAGCGCTTAGGGACTATTGATGTTTGTTGATTTGAATTGATGACATCTGTGAACTGTCCAAGATGAATGCAAAATTGAAAGTGTGATGTGCATGTGCACCCAACACATGTTGTCTATGCAGAGGGTTCTGATGTCACTTTGGTCACATCATCTGGTTTGAACTTGGGTAAACGCTGCATAATGACCCTCACTGAGGGACTGTCTTATTACTTGTTGTTCTGGGTGCTGACAGGTGGATCTAAGAGTTGCTACTCAACAATGGAACATGGACTTATGTCAGTTCTTGCACTACTGCTGCCAATAAGATACAATGTTATTGGGGACATATCCCTGTTATGTGGGTCATCCGCTGATGAGCTCTGTTGTGAAGGCTGGCAGCAAGGTATGGCACATGTTGACTTGCCAGGGTCACTCATCAGCATTGTTTCCTTACAAATCCAGCACAAGGAGTTTGAGGAGTTTGTTGAGGTGACATTTGCAGAAGGGGATGCAACCTGATGTAAATAGAAGTACAGTGGATTAGGAAGATGAGCCTAATAGCAAACATGAATTTATGCAGGAGACATTGAGAAAATGGCAGCTGGGCCCATCTTAGGCAGTTTCCTTTTTGTGTGATAATAAACTCATCAATATGATTCATTAGTAAATAGGGCAATTTACATCTATTTCATGTTTTATTTATGCTAAGCAAGCTTATGATGCCCATTATGCAATTAGACAGTACTCCTAGTACTAATAGTAAGATGAACATAGTATCCTTCACAAAATGTTTGTCTTATCATCCTTCTAGCTTATGGAGCTTACTGGTGGTGGCAGATTGAATAAACATAATGGCTAGACTACTAGTACAATGCAACTTGAATGTACTGAAATAAATGTTCTGTGAGGGATGTGTTTATCTTAGTACTGTCTTTCATGATGATGATGCAAATAGGCATTTTCCTTTTTACTGATATGTGAGTGAGAGATAGATTTAGTTGAGACCATTGTTTTCATCTCTAGTCAATATTAATGAGGCCCATCATCCATCTGTCATCTACCTGTCAATGTTGAAAAATCTGTGATGCACTTGTCATCACCTGTCACTCCCTGTCAATTTCAAAAAACCTGTCACCAACTCAGGGTTTTGCTGATGGTGGCTAGGTGGGTGCGGACACGTGTCGCCATTGACGATGCGGTGGTGGTGGTGGTAGTAGTAGCGTGGTCCTCGCTGCCACTGCCGCACTGTCGTCGCGACGACATGGCGAGGGAGGGGGTCCACGCTGGCGCATCATCATCGTTCATGACGCGCACCGCGGTTTTCACTACGCCGTCGTTGCGACAGCACTGCGGGAGACGATGGCTGGCGCGAACGCGTCGTCTTCGCTAACGACGGGGTGGTGATAGTGGGGGTGAGGCTGCCACTGTTGCTACCGCGTCGTAGTCGTTGACGACACAGTAGTGGTGTTGGTGGCATGGCCTTCGCTGCTGTTAGCCACGCCGTCTACGCGACAACATGGCAGGGAAGGGTCGGCACTGGCGCATGGTCGTCGCTGGCGACACAGTGGTGGTGGTGGCGGGGTCGCCACTGTTGCTGCTGCGCCGTTATCAACGGACGCGTCATCGGCATTGACGACACGATAGCGCGAGCGCGTCGTGGTCGCTGATGATGTGGCGGTGGGTCGGGACGGTGCAAACGCGTCGTCGTCGCCAACGACGCGGTGGTACGGTGGGCGCAGGTGTGTTGTCGTTGATAACGACGTGGTGGTGAGTCGGGACGGCGATGGGGTCAGCACAGATGCGTCGTCACTGAGGGCGCGGTAGTGGGGTCAGTATGGACGAGAGGTGGGCAGTCACACTCACATGGGTGCAGTGGGCGTAGCGGGTGAGCAGACTAGCTCGAAGGGACGCGTTGAGTGCGTCAGAAAGGAGTCAGCGCGTGAGGTTGGTGCTGCGGAGAAGTCACACCTGAGGGAGTCCAAAACCTCGGGTGGTTGGGCTACTACATCGTCGTGGATGATGGTGGTTCGTGGTGTCGTCACTGTCGTCGCTTTGAGCCGGAATATTACATAATCGAACTTGGAAATTTTTTGAAGTCCCGAGGGTGACGCGTCCCGGTCATCACTACAGTACTACTGCGTCGTCGCGGACGACAACGGCGACAACGCCTCCACCATTGCGTCATCAACGGAGATGTTGCGCACAAAGACGCGCTCCCACTAACCATATACCGCGTCATCGCGACAACGACGCGGCAGCGGCAGCGAAGACGACGCCACCACCAACGCGTTGTCGACAACAACAACGCACCCCGACCAACCACTCGCCGTGTCGTCGCGACGACGACACAGCAGTGGCAACGAAGATGGTGCCACAACCATCACCACTGCACCGTCGACAACGACAGCGCACTCCCACCAACCTTACACCGTGTCGTCGCAACGACGACACGCCAGCGACAGCGACGACAATGCCACCACCACTGACGTGTCGTCGACGACAACGACCCACTGTGTCGTCACGACGATGACGCAGCAGTGCAAGCGGAGACGATGCCGGCACCACCACCATTGCGTCGTCAACGACGACGATGCGCCCAGACCAACCACCTACCGTGTCGTCGCAATGACGGCGCGGCAGTCACAGCGAAGACGACAACGCCACCACTGCCACTGCGTCGTCAACGACGACAACGCGCCCCGAGCAACCACCAACCATATCGTTACACCGACGCTGCGGCAGTGGCAATGAAGACGCTGCAGCCACCAACGCATCGTCGACGACGCACTCCGACTAACCACCTCCCTACCATGTCGTCGCGACAACCGCACGGCAGCAACAGTGGAGACCCCGCCGCCACCAGCAACGCATTGTCAACAACGACATAGCAGTGGCAGCAGAGATGACTCCACAACGGCGTCGTCAACGACCACGACACACCCTGACCAACCACCTCAAATATTTTCCTTCGACAACATTCTCATTTTCACCAGCAATGGAAGCCCTCATGCGCGTCACGGACACCCTCAAGTCTATCCGGGTACGTCTCTATTTTCAGACCTCCTAGAACCCTCCTTGTCATGCTTATTTTGTTGAACAGGAAACCCGTCTCAGCGCTCTCCCATCTCCCACCGAGTTCTTTGACATCCACCGTCTGTCAAGACCGGCGGATACCACGCAGGCTGTGTCGGTACGTGCAGCTCTCGAATCGGTCTCCGTAATCATGCTGATCCCCGTTCTCTCTTTTCACTGGTCCGTCTCGATCGACGTCATCACTGACAGCACATCACCTACAACACCCGCTACTTTTCCTGAAAGTACACCCTCATCGTACTCCCCGTCTACGCGCTGTACATCTCTCTCTTGCCTGTGTCGCCGCCGCTCACCCCTACCCCAGCATCACGAGCCCGCTCCTCCTCATTGGGCTCACCTTTCTCTTTGGCGGGTTCGTGCTGATCAACAGGTTCGGTATGTTCCTCGTTTGCTTTTCTTGTGCGTGCTCCTCCACTCACCCACCGTGTCGTTGCGATGACGATGCGGCCCGACTAACCACCTCCCTACCATGTCGTCGTGACAGTGGCGACCTCACCACCATCGTCGACGATGACAACGCAGCAGCGGAAGCAAAGACGACTTCGCCATGACGTCGTCAACAACCGCACCACGCCCTGACCAACCACTTCCCTGCCGTGTTGTTGCTATGACAGCGTGGCAGCGGCGGCGAAGATGCCACCATCATCACCACTACCACCACATCGTCAGCGACAATGACGCGTCTGCACCGAACTCCTCTCCCACCGGGTCGTCGCGATGATGGCGCGGCAGTCGCAGCGAAGCCACCACCACGCTGTCAATGACAACGACGCAATAATGGTAGCCCCAGAACCCACTACCACCACTGCGTCGTCAGCGAGGACGATGCGTCCGCACTGGCCCCTTCTCCTGCCGTGTCATGGCAACGACAGCGCGGCAGTAGCAGTGTAGCCACCACTGTTGTGTCATCCACAACAATGACGTGGGTACATTGACCCAGCCATCACTACCCTGTCAGTGACGATGCACCATGTATTCCTGTAGTGTCAAATTGTATAATTAAAATTTTTTGACAAAATCTACAAGTATTTCTGAGAGATAAATAGACAAAAATGTCCTCTTTTGTTGAATAGCTTGCTTTCCTGTTGCTTGACTGGGCTACTACCCTGCTAGATGGTCGAGAGACTGGCTAGATGGATGACTGACCAACCTGGTATACTGAAGAAGAATTTGCTTACTAGATGACTGACTAACTTGATGGCTTGCTTATCTGGTGGACTTGAATATTGGATGAACTTGGTGACTGGGGTGACTGAGTGACTTGATGACTGAGTGGCTTGGTGACTGGGTGACTTGGATACTGGGTGACTTGATAACTCAAATGACTGGATGAGTTGAGTGGCTTGGTGACTGGATGACCTGGATACTGAGTGACTGGATGACTGGATGACTTGAATGGCTGGATGACTTGAGTGACTGGTTGACTTGAGTGACTGGTTGACTGGAATGACTGGATGACTTGAGTGACTGGGTGACTGGGTGACTGGGTGACTGGATGACTGGATGACTTGAATGACTGGAAGACTGGATGACTTGAGTGACTGGGTGACTTGAATGAGTGGATGACTTGAGTGACTGGGTGACTGGATGACTAGATGACTTGAATGACTGGATGACTGGATGACTTGAGTGACTGGGTGACTGGATGAATTTGGTGACTGGGTGACTTGAATGAGTGGATGACTTGAGTGACTGGGTGACTTGAGTGACTGGATGACTTGAGTGACTGGGTGACTTGGACACTGGGTGACTGGGTAACTGGATGACTGGATGACTTGAATGATTGGATGACTTGAGTGGCTGGGTAACTGGACAAACTTGATGACTGGGTGACTGGGTGACTGGGTGACTTGGTGACTGGGTGACTGGGTGACTTGAATGACTGGGTGACTTGAATGACTGGGTGACTGGATGACTGGGTGACTTGAATGACTGGATGACTTAAGTGACTGGATGAACTTGGTGGGTGAATTGCTTTCACACTGGGTGACTGGATGACTGGATGACTTGAATGACTGGATGACTGGAGTGACTGGATGAGCTTGGTGACTGAATTACTTTCATACTGGTTGACTGGTTGACTGTGTGACTGTGTGACTAGACAACTTGAATGACTGGATGACTTGAATAACTGGATGAACTTGATGACTGAATTACTTTCACACTGGATTACTGAGCCACTTGATCACTGACAAGCTCAAATGACTTGAATGACTGGATGACTTGGGTGACTTGGTGACTGGATAACTTGAATGACTGGATAACCTGGGTGACTGGGCCACTTGATCACTGACACCCTGCAATGACTGGGTGACTTGGTGACTGGATGAATTGGCTACTTTGATTACTGATGCCTCTGATTCTCTGGCTAACTAAATGACTGAGTTACTGGCACTACTGTTCTACTGTCCTGCTTATGCATTTGATCACTGTTTACACTGAACAACTGATTGGATGGCTTCCTGCACTACTTATATCACTGTAGCAGATGGGATACTATATTAATTGGTTGCTTGATTTCTGAAAGAATACTATCTGACTAGAACACTTTGTTGCTAGGAATCTGAAGCTTCTGAAATGTCTGATTTTCTGGATGGCTTGGTTGTACTGCTTACTTATTTACTTCTTTTCTTGAGCTCTTGTTGTCTAGGCTAATGGATTAACTGCCTCCAGTCAGGCCAGCCAGGCAAGTCAAGTCAGACTTTTCGCAAAGTTGCTGATGAAGGAGTGGAAGCTGGGAAGCCCACATCATGTCCACCTCTGGGCACTCCAATACTTGTGCCCTCGCCACCTCATCCTCCAAGATCTCAATAGCAGCAAGCATATTTCGGTATGGTAAGTCAATGTCTTCAACTGTAGAGATTGTATCTGACTCATCTGACTCAGATTCAGATCCTATTGACATGAGAACAGAGGAATCGATTGATATTGGTGACAGTGTGATGGGATGATCAGTTGGGCTGCTTTCTTCCCCAGACGATTCATCAGTCCATTCATCTGTAAGCTCTGAGTCACTGCTGCCATTGAGAACAGCACTGATGGCTTTGTTTTGTTGAACAGAAACCTCTATTGCTTGTTGATGAAGGGTCCTGAGAAAATCCAAATGGTTAGAAGCTCATGGCATGTCAACTGTCAGTGGTGGGAGGGAAGGACTGCTCAAGACCATTGCCTCATTGTCTTTTTGAACATTCCAGCTTTCATAGAACGATAAAATTGCTATCTGGAACCTGCTACACCAAGTGATCATATTCATGGAGTTTCAGAGTCTATTTTTTTGTATCTGTAGCTAGGGTTTGACTAGGGTTTGGCTTGGGCTACACTATACTTGAATACCCTTAATGAACTCCTTTTATCAATGTAATTGATTGTAGCTGGTAATCTTTTATAGTAGTGGAAATCCCACTTTTGTGATTTTTTGAAAGATTAGAACTAAGGTCATTTTAAGCATTTTCAGTTGAAACATGAAAAGTGGGAATCCCACAAGTCATATGACCACATACATAACCACTTGGAATATCATTTTGGTAAGATCATGGATGTCCTGAGAGATATAGGTAGAATAACTATGATGGAAATATAATATTGAATAAAATGAAAGAAAGTGTGCAAAATAACAGATATTCTAGAGCATCATTAAAAAGCATGGTTGTTGTGAAGAGTAATGAATTTCTAAATACAAATTAAAGCACACAGAAATATGGGATGTTAATTCAAAGAGAATATACATACAGAGAAAGGTGTTCTGGCATGTATGTGATGAAGTAGTGAGAGTTGAGCAAAGTACAGTGCATGGCATCAAGTATGATGAAGTGGATTGAATTTAAAAATGAAAGATTGATGGAATGATAAGTCAGACAGAAATGTGGCAATGAATTATAATAATAAGATGAGCTATAAATGTGAAAATATGATTATCAAGTTATATAATGTTAATGGAAGTGAGCACATATGCGACATATGTGGAACAACATTCCAATTGATGAATATATTCACACTGACAAAATACAGAGGATTCATCTACTATTAATGCTTTCCCACAAATCTGACAAGTGTGTATTTGTGTATATGTATACCCAATAGCTCTCATACAGGAAAGAACTTATAATGTTGTGAGGCATATAAATTAATTTGTGTGATGGAGTTACTTGTAGTAATGTTGACTGTAGTTGTTTCAAATTAATTTATCAATGTGAAGAGTATGCAAAATACTCTCTGAACATAAGATATCCAATGTATCACATCTTAAATCTCTTTTAAACATACAACTATCATAGAATACTCCATTGATTGATTGGCAGAGTCACAATTGTTTGTGCTGTGCTCATTTGAATGTGTAAAATGATCTCAATAGCATATTGAATTCACAATGAAGTTTGTAATGTGCATTGAGTGGACAAATAGATGGTGACAATCTGACAAACCAGTGTTTCCAATGTCAATAAGATGTCAGTCAATTTAGTTAAACAAGTCTCATTTTATCCAAAGTTATGATATGTCTTCAGTGAAAATTAATGGTTATATGTGAAATACATGATCAATCAATCCACTTGAATAATTACTAAGTGAGAGCACACATGGGTACATCTGAATTGACATTATTCACAGGACTACAAAGTAGTCCATGAGTAGTATACATTTCAATTTGACTA
>JBBPTU010001355.1:0-12869 GCA_038094295.1 Tylopilus aff. beelii
ACCGAGAAGGGTCAAGACCGCTTCGCAGAGGTCCGTGAGGGTGGGTGTGGAATCGGTGGAGCCGTAATCCAACATCGACACGAACAGATTGGATGTGCCGAGACGTTTCGCTAACTGGACTATCACGGCGAGTTGGTCGACGAGAAAATGGTCTGCGGAATGTATGGCTAGTGCTATGTAGTAGAGTTGATCATCTTTGGCGAGGTCGTCGTAAGTGTCCTCATCGATGTTCTTATTCTGTCCGAAGGGGCGAACGAGAGTAGGACAGTAGGCAGCGACCCAACCGTTTAGTGAGAGTAGCTCTTCTACTGCACTAAGCACGCTTTGTCTATCCACATGGCTAGTCTCTTTGGCGGTGATGCTAACGCGGACGTCGGCGCCATTCTGAACATAAAGACACGGGACTCACAACGGCACCTGGAATTGGTCCCAAAAGTCATCGGAACCCGCGGATATCAGGTCGTCCAGTATGTCACGTCTGTTATCCCTCCCCATTCTCTGCTGTAATGATTTGTACTTGTGAACATTTAGGTTCTTCAGCCCAGTTACTCGCTCGATCACGTTATAGCCTTGATACTCGGATATTGACGAGGGAGATGTCTCAGAGGAGAACAGAAGGAAACACCCTACGAGTAAAAGGACAAGAGCGAAGACCTTCGCTAGGTTGTTTCTTCTGAGCATGTAAGGGTAGGCCGCAAACGGAATCGTGCGAAAAAAATACATAGTCCCAGCAGAGCCACACTGTCCCCATAACTCCTGCATGGGGGGGCTCCTTGAACTCGAACCACGAACATGGCGAGTTTTCCCACGCTCAAAAGGCGGGCAAGGACGGGCTCGTAGCCCAAAAAATTGACAACCCACCCGCCCCCCCAATGCGCTACCCCGCACCTTGAAGGACAAGAGTCAAAAGACCAACATGCAAACCTACAGAGAAAGCCAACTCTACCCCATGAGTATAAACATAAACCCAGCGCAATGACACCCTGAAACCCCCACCCCTCTAGAACCATGACGCCAGCAAGCTCAATGTAGCCATACGACCTCAAGAAACACTGCGAGCATGAAAACCTGCGCCACCCAAGCAAGCCTGCCACCACGTTCCCATCGCCCAAACCCGAAAGACGGGTTAAGACCACGTGTAAACCTACCAACTCCCTGTAAAAGATCTGTTGTCTTCCATTCTCCTCGTGCCCCACCCTAAAATTTCACCCACCAGCACTGTGCCAACTCCCTAACCTAACCAAATCCGCCAAATACAACGATCACCCGATTGATCAAGACAAACGACCATCCAAAACGGAACACGACCAGCCCAGGATAAAGGTATGCAACAAACCTACCGTCCCCATCCCCCCCGTCACCTCACCTCGCCATGGGAAAGGAAAAGTCTTCTGCCAAAGCTACCGCCATTGCTGCATGACACAACCCCATCAACCGCTTGCAAGGCCCCCAGTACTTCCCCAAGGCCTTCGACGACCAGGACCAGACGACCCCTTCTCCTGTTACCACCCCCACCCCCGCCCCCCTCCAACGTGCCCCTCCCACCACCCCCCAGCTGGGAACCTTGGACCCTGCTCCGCTGCTCGAGCCTACCCCGCTGGGCAACCACACCACCATTCCCCACGTCCTCACTGCTCCTGCCATGCCCCAGCAGGAACCAGAGACCATGAACACCACTCCGACTCACCGCTCCACCCCTCTTCCGATCCTGGCCTCCGCCCTCTCAGACCACGAACTGCTGGTGTCGTTCCTAGACGTAAAAGAGGCCAACTGTAAGATGGTCATAAGCCCAGCTAACGCAGTCAAGCCACACCTGGTGAAGTACACCCCCACCCTGGAATGAGGTTTCCCCACCATCCACCTCTCCTCCCCAGGTCAGCTCATCGAAGATCTCAACTCCATCTCCCTCACCAAGTGGGCGAAAGTGACCACCCCCAAACTGATCGCCCGTATCTTTGACTACGACGGAAGCGACCCGGTCTGGATGAACCTGATTGTGTCAGTGCACATCAGGAGCACGATCCTAGAGATCTCTACAGCCTTCAATACTAAAGACGCGGAGGTGATTGTCTCCCCCCTGTCCCCGATAGCAGGGTATCCGATCGACTCCAGCCCCAACATCTTTCTCGTTCATGGCATGTCTGAAGAAGCTCGCAAGGCCGCCCTTGCCCACCGGATTTGGTCCTCTGCCAATATGACGTTCGAGGTACAACCCTTTTTAGAGCGCACCTTTCCCACACTGCTTTTCAACCTGGTGGGCTTCATGACGACCAAAACGGAGCTCATTCGAGAGATAGTAAGGAGCACCTGGTACAATGTAGAAGTAAAGCACCAGATGGTGTGCATCATCCTCGAGCAGGACATATTCTTCAAAGATGACGCCAACCTCCCACTCCTTGACCCATTCCTTAACAGATTCATAGACTCTGTCGAGATAGAATTCCTCGACTACAAAGTGGCCGGAGGCGTAGCCACTCCTTGCTTCAACGTCCTAGCTGACTCCCCAACGGCCAGTGCTCACGCCTGGACCTCTCTCTGCCACTTTGTAGCATCCCTTTCATACCCGTCACCCTTGAATGGAGTCGGTACCTCTGCACGCCTCTTCCGCTGCTTGCTCTGCCACTCCATGTCACACCCTTGCGGGCTCTGCAAATTCCCAGAGACCCCCTTCTGGAATGGCCCCTTAATAGATAACAAACCGAGCGCCAGTAAAGGACGAAACCACCAGAAGTCGAAGAAGAACGAGTATGCTAAGTAGACTATCCCGAGGATCTACTCACCTCAGAAACCTATGATACCACTGTCGCTTCATTAGACACCCGTTCGATCTACGCATTCCTGTTGATACTTCCGTTCACACTCCTTCCCCACTACATACCCCCTCACTAATACGCTCCTTAACCACCCCATGCTTGTTATACTCCAAACAATGTTAAGCTGTTGTGATACCCACCTCCCTGCCCGAACTGCGAACCGAAGAAACTAACTATGAACTGGCAGCCCAACGACAAAGCTAGCCCTATGTGGATAGGCTAGAATTGCCTCCCAGCCTGCTACCACTGAGCTCATTGAGGGTGACTTCAGCCTAACAACATGGCCAGCCCACATCTACTGACTGTACACGGGACAGGAAAGCTGGCTGACCTCAACCTCTGAAGCGGCGACCTATTTAGGTCAAGGGCTTCTGTGTCTCTGACGAAGCCAGCCCTACGGGATAGTTCGGTCTGCGACGCCATACCCCCAAAACCTGGCATAAACCCCCCACGAGCGACCGGGACATGTCCTCCTCTCCCACTTAGCGGTTGGGCAGTGGACTGGAGTAGAACCAACCACCACTTACTTTAACTCTATGCCCACCTTTCGGCACCCACGGTCTTCTGATTTCTCTGGTCTTGGTTTGGAACTCCCTGCAGTACGAGAGGGGAGCTCACATGCCACCGGAGCTCCCCCCGATGACAACCAAAGAGCGATGGCAGGTGGACCTGCTGCAACAGCTCACAATCACCGGAATAACCCCAACCCACCCCACATGTCAGCCTCACTGGGCGACACAGCCCTATCGGGCCCCCAAACCCCCACCAACCCAACAATACCAATCTCAAGGGCAAACATCCTCATCGCCTCGCTAAACATCAAAGGCCGCACAACAACAATCCATCCTACCACTGGCCCGCTATCCAAATGGCCCATCCTCGCCCGTGCAATCCAAGAGGACAAAATAGGCATCCTTTGCCTCCAGGAAACCCACCTCGAAGAGGCACACATCAACCGCATAGGTACCCTCTTTGGCAGACGGATGCTAGTGATCAACTCTGCCTCCCCACACTCCCCAGGAGCCACTGGAGGTGTAGCCTTTGTCATCAACAAAGAATGGCTCAGCTATTCCTCCACGGAGTCGCACGAACTCGTCCCTGGCCGGGCCCTCCTAGGCTACTAACAATAACCCGACCCAACGACCGCAAAATCACGATCCTCAATGTCTACGCCCCAAACGAACCGTCCTCGCACCCCACCTTCTGGCAAGAAATCCAAAGAAAAATCCCATATGGATTACGCCTGGACCTAGTCCTAGGCGACACCCTCTGCGCCTTCAAGGAGTCACTCCGCATACAAGATCTGTGGCACCATGAGAACCCATCCACCCGAGCCTTTACCTTCTCCAGCAACTCGGGATTGCTCTCAAGACTAGACCGCATCTACGCGCCACCTGTTACGATACGCATCCTGTCAGTCTCATCTCCTTTCCTCGTCTAACAAGGAGCAATAGATGTAGAGGATGACTAGCAAGGCTTGGTAGAGGAAATCCAGTTCTGTTGGAGTCTTGCTGGAAGAACCTATCTTCACAGCAGAGGGAGATGAGAACGCAGGTGGATTGCGTAGATCAAACTGAAGTACATGGCGCTAATCTAGGGTATTTATACGTAACTGGGATAGGGGAAAAACGCTATCATAACAAGAGATATGATAGTGGGAGTATAGTGGCGTCCATGGGAAGGAAAGCAGACATGCGTGTGACGGCTGTCTCACGATGATGGGAAAACATACAATCTGACGGGAAAGGATCTAAACTGAGTCCATATGGTGGTGTACAGGATGAAACAGACTGGAAAGGAAATGGTGGCGCAGACCTTGTGCCCGAAGGCGATGAAGCAAATTGAAACAGTCCAGGTATCAATGGAGTCAGTCGATTGACTGCCCAGTAGCGAACACACTGTCTACGTCTTCCCATGGGAAGCTACCTCCGGGGAGTACATTGTCATCGCAGAATGAGACATACCCTTCATATGTCCCTTCCTCGATGGCTTGCTTGATGGCAGCATCGAGTTCGGTGGCATGGATCAGAGAGTCATCCCAAACCGTAACATTACCCCCCACGCAAGGCTGAACCACCAGTTCAGTTTCTATCCGGGCCATCGATGTCTCCCTCGTTCCAGATGACGTCAGTGTCGTCCCATTCAAGTTCGTCCTCACCAACCAGTTTGGGGCAGTAGCGGAAAGGATGACCGCATTTTCTGCAGTAATCGCAAGGTTGAGGGTTATCTGGGCATTGATAGTGGGAGTGCCCAGGTGCAACCTGTTTACATCCGGGACAGGTGTAACGGGGGCAGTTCGGACGAAAGTGGAAGGGGGAGTTGCAGGAGTAACACTTTCGGACAGCGAAGGGGGTGATGGCGACGGCATGGGAAGGGGGAACGATGGCAGTGGGGACCGCAGGCTTTGGTGTCTCAGCGGCTGATGCCTTGATCCCTGAGACGGCAGCGGCCAAGGCAGCTCGGACGACTCTGCAGGGGAGAGGGTTACCATGATAGGCCCCGCCATTGTGGGCGTTAGCAGGGTCCCATCCTGCGTCTGCGGTCATGGAGGCAGTGTCTCCTCCCTTGTCGTCAGAACTGTCAAGGGAAGGAATGGTGGCGGAGTCCGAGGTGGAGGGGGAAGGAGGGGTTGCCAAGGTGTTGGCCTGGGGGCGGGAAGGGGACTTTGGAAGTACGAAGTTGATGGTCTGTACCCCTCGTTGCGGGTTGGGGGCGGGGGCGGGGGCAGCAGGGGGAGGAGTTGGGGTCTTGGGCGGCGTAGGGGAGCTAACATCCTGTCCTCCCACAGGTCATGTACGCCGGCAACGGTGGCAAGAGTTTCGAGAGGGGACAGGGTTGGTGGCGGGCGAAGGGCTGTCCACTGGTAGGTCCGGTTCATCCCATCGTTCGAAACCCTGACCAGGTACTCGTGGAGGATGCTGCGGGGGAATTGGAGGAACACATCGTGCACCAAGGTATATCGCAGTGAGAGTGGAAGGGTCTTCACCAAGGACAGGAAGCTGTGTCCCAACAGCTTGTCAAAGTGTTGCGGTAAGGTCTTTGATAAAGCAAAGACTGTGGTTGTCGTCTCCTCAGTGGCTGGGTCGGTCCAACAGAGTACATGGGAGGTGCGGCGAAGGGTGTGGACGGCAAGGATGAGGTTATGGAAGGGGCCGGGGGTGTAAGTGGTCTGGGATTGGTAATATCTGAGATGGTCCGGGTTCTCCACGATCTGGGCGATGAGTTCGTGTTTGGCGGGGCGGGATAGGAGGTCCAGGAAGAGGGGGAGCTCCTCAGGTATGGGATAGTCATCGTGGAACCTGGTGTCGACCTGTTCTTTGAGGAGGGAGATGGGTGATGAAGAGGCGGAGAGGCGGTAGTAGACGAGCATTGGGGAATGGTACTTATCTCGTCTCCTTTCTTTTCACTTTATAGGTCCTCAGGCGGTGCTCCTCCTTCCATCATAGGGTGGTCCGGTTCTGGAACCCATTGCGGTTGCCAGTTCCAGTTTATGACTTCCTGATTAGGGGGTGGTGGCGCGACAGGTGGGGCGGCTGGGGGCGCTGTGGGCGATGCCGGGAGTGCCAGTTCAGGGAGTGGTGGTGCTATGGGCACGACAGGTGTGGGAGGGGCAGTTGGGGCAGAGTCCCAGTCCGGATTCGGAATATCCGGGAAGCGCATTGGGGTGAGCGAGAGGGTGAAGGTCCCTCTGGGGGTGGTTATTTCGAGTTTGATGCCATGCTGACAGTAGCTCCAATAGTAGACGGCCAGGAAGGAGAAGAGTCCGGAGAGGATAGTGATGGCGCAGAGGTCGAAGAACGCTAGCATGGTGGTGGTGAGAGTGAAGTGGGATTACTTTCGTGTGGGAAAGTCTTTCGGAAAGCGTTTCCGGTATTCTTTCAGAGTCTTCTTGGCGTGGGAGAGATTCTGGGCTGGTTCCCAGGTGTTTTCGCTATCGGTGTATCCTTTCCACTTGATCAGGTATGCATCAGCAAAATATTAACTTAGGTCCCCCTGTGTACATAACTGGCTGGTACTGTCAAGTACTGTATAAGTCTGTGAGCCTGTGGGCTGGTGATATCTGGCAATAGCTGGCAATAGCTGGCAATAGCTGTCCACATCTGTGCCAGGTCAGACACAAACTGTCAATACCTGTGACAGGTAGTTACAGATAATAACAGGTATTGCCAGGTATTGACAAGTGGGCCTGGACAGGTATGCACAGAGGGGGACCTAAGCATGGATTTTGCTGATGCATTCCCAGGCTTTCCCCTTGCGACGATGACGTTTGATGTCATTGATCTTGTACTCCAGGTCCCCTTCCACATTTTGGGGTGGCGGCTGTGCGAATGTGGGGCCGAATTTGACTGTAGTGATTGCGGGGGACAGCTTAGTGGCGTGGAACACATCATGTATCTTCCAGGTCGGGGGAAGGGATAATCAGTAGTTCAGCCTACTGAGAACTTGCGTGATTTCGAAGGGGCCGACTCGTTTTGGGGCCAACTTTCGGTGGGCAAATTTGATGTGAAGGTCTTTTGCCTCTAGCCAGACCTTGTCTCCCACTCTCCATCCTTTGAATCTAGTGTTTGTTCGTTCCCACATATCTTGTTGGGCTTTTTGGTGAGCTGCCAATGCTTCCTGTCAGGTCTTGTCCAACAGTTGTAATCGGTCTTCCAGGGTGGGGAGGAAAGTGGTTTTGGTTAGAGGGGGGTATGCTCTGGGTTCATATCCCATCATCAGGGAGAAGGGGGAGGTATTGGTGACTGAGTGCACCACAGAGTTATGAGAGAACTCTGCCATGGGAAGGGGTTCACTCCATTTCTCAGGAGTGTTGCCACAGAAGATGCACAGGTAAGTTTCCAATTCCTGATTTACTCGCTTGGTTTCACTGTCTGTCTGTGGATGGTAGGCAGTGGAGAGGGCTACGTTGTAATCGAGTAGACGAGCAAGCTCTTTGGTGAATGTGGATGCAAAGTGGATTCCCCGATCCGAGATGCACTTGTCGTGGAGGCCATATCGGGGGAAGACATGTTGAAAAAAGAGAGCCACGACGTCCGTGGTGGTCGCGTTCTTGATGCAAGGAATGAAAATGACCCCCTTCGTAAGACCATGGTCGACCATGACCATAACTGAGTCAAAAGCACCGGACTGGGGGAGGTCCATGATGAGATCCACCGAGATCTGTTGGAAGGGGCAGGTCGTGGAGGTGGGAATCGGGGAGAGGCCTGGAACGGTGGGGTGGGTATTAACCTTATTCGCCTGACAGACAAAACAGCCCTGCACAAAACAGTGGACATGGGAAGCGAGGCCCGGCCACCAATAGTCACGAGAGATGCGGGCGAGAGTACAGAAACAACCCTTGTGGCCCCCCACCACGGAGAGGTGGAGTTGTTGCAAGAGCTCCTGTCGTGCCTGCTCCGGAACATATAGGCGTCCCTTAAAGTAGAGGGCCCCCTCAATGAATGTCCAATTGGACGGGGCGGTGTGAGGCAGGGGGGGGGGTTGAGGAGGACATTGCGCGGAGCGCGTCCAAAACGAGGGGATCGCTTCCGGTGGAGTGGGAGATCTTGTCAGCGAGCGCCAGGTCGAGTTTGTGGATGAAGGCGGTCGGGGGTAGGAAGACAACATCTGCATTATCATGTGATGCATCGACATTGTCTTTGCGAGAGAGGGCATCAGCGGGGCCCATCGCAGTCCCAGGGAGGGCCATCCAGATGAGATTGAAGTCCTGCAGGAACATCTGCCATCAAGCCTGGCAGTGGGACAGGTTGTGCGGGTGTTTGAAGTAGGTGAGGTTCCTGTGGTCGGTGAGTATCGTGACCGGGTGTGCGGTTCCCGACAGATAGTGCTTCCACTCAGCAAGGGCCAAGATAACCGCGAGCATTTCCCGGTCGTAAATGTCATAGTTCCGTTCTGTGGAACTGAAGGTTTTTGAAAAATAGGCACAGGGGTGGAGATCGCCGGCGGAATCTTTCTGCATAAGGACTGCCACTGCAGCGAGCAGTGAGGCGTCAGTCATAACCGTGAATGGTGCCATCGTATCGGGATAACGAAGAACCAGTTTAGTTAAAAAGGTCTCCTTTAACCTGGTGAACGCTTGTTGACAAGCTGGCGACCAGTCCCAAGGAGCTCCCTTTTTGGTCAAGTTGTGTAGCGGGCATGCGAGATCCGAGAAGTTTGCGATGAATTTCTGGTAAAAGTTGCAGAAGCCAATGAAGGATCGGACTGCCTTGACCGAAGAAGGGGGTTGCCAGTTTTCAATTGCGGTAAGCTTCGTGGGATCCATCTTGACCTCACCCTGTTTTACTATCATGCCTAGGTACTCGACTTCTGACACGTTAAAGCTGCACTTCTCTAGCTTGAGATAAAGTTTGTGGTCCTGCATCCGTTGCAGGACACTTCTGGTTTGCTCATCATGTTCTTGTTGGGTGCGGGAATGGATGAGGAGGTCGTCCATATAGATGATCAGCCACCCTTCCGCGATCATGTCCCCAAAGATGTGATCCATAAGAGCTTGGAAGGTCGCGGGGGAGTTGCAGAGACTGAAGAACATCACAGTGGGCTCGAAGAGACCAAACGGGGTCACAAAGGCTGCTTTCCAACGGTCTTCTGGTTTAATCAGGATGTTATTGTATCCCCATCATACATCCATCTTAGTAAAGATAGAGGAGTCCTTTAGCTTATCGACGAGGTCGGAGATAAGGGGAAGGGGGTAGGCATTCTTGATCGTTCCTGAGTTGACGTGACGATAGTCCTGACAGGGGCGAAGTTTCCCGTCCTTCTTGGGCACAAAGAAGAAGGGAGACACTTGTGGTGATTTAGAGGGGACGATCTTCCCGCTTTTTAGGTGTTCGTCAACAAATTCTCGGCACACCTGGGTTTCAGCCAGGTTAAGGGGGTAGGATTTGGCCCGTTTTGGTATGAAGTCTTTGGTGAGATCTATTGCATGGTCAAAGACTCGTGATGGCGGGAGCTCTCCTAAGGGGGGTTCCTGGAAGACTTCCACGTAGGCCTGGTATGCTGCTGGCAGGGTCACCTTGGCCTTCTCCAATGCAGCTGCCAAGGTAGTGGACACTGTAGTCTTTCATACCAGGTAGGCGCAGGCTGCTTCGTAGTCTAACTTCTTTTTCCAGAGTTTCACTATCCAAGCGTCTGGGTCCATTCCTAAATAACATATTAGGTATTGTTGGGTGACCACCTTTGGAGAGTCATGTCGTAGTTTGGGCATTATGTGGGGGAGTTCTATTGTCCCTTTTGCCCAATCGATGAGGGGGTTGGTTTCTTGCAACCAGGGGAGGCCCAGAATTAAACTTTCCTTGCCGCAGTCTATGACCATAAACTGCCGTTGTTGTTCCTTATCGCCAATCCGCAGCGTCAAGGTTACTTGATGGCAGATCAGGCCATTGCTATTCGTGGTGCCATCCACGTTACTTGCCCTTAATGGGGTTTTCATCCGTTTCTTCCTCCATCCAGCCTTATTTACTAGATGCCGATCTATAAAGCATCTGGTTGCCCCGCTATCCACTAACGCGGGTTTGTCGACAATTTGCCCAGTAGTACCAGCATAGAGGGAAGTGGGGATTCTCATTGATTTAGACTTGGTACTGGTTACAATTACAGGGGTGATCCGGGGAAGCGAAGACGTCGATCCTTCCTTCCCTTTTAAAAATCCGAGCTAGTGGTTACGTGGTTTGCAGCTTCTTCTTTGTCGCTGCTTCCCTCTTCTTCTTCATCGTATTTCTGATAGCAGATTCTAAGGGTCTTGATTGCTGTTTCTTTGGAGATCCCTTGTTCCTTCATGAACCTCTGCATCTGCGACTCCTTTCTGACTTCGGTTGCTCTGACTTGGTTGCGGTTTCAGTTTTTGTTTCTTTCATTCCTGTTCCGGTTTCGGTTTCCATTTCCAAAATGTCCATTATGGGGGTGGTTTCTGGTGGAGCATCCTGGCTTCTTGCAGATGAAACATAGTCCCTTAGTGAAGCATTCCGCTCTTTCATCGGGGGTGAGGCAGATGGCATCTACGTCCATCTGGTAAGGCTCTTTCTCGTTGTTATGTCTTCTAATCGACGGCATCCAGTTATGTCCTCCCCCTCTATCGTACTTGCTTTGCTCTGCAAGGTCATAGAAATCTCCTGCCTTATCCAGCCATTCCTTCATGGTTTTTTGGCTGAGGGATGACTAGGGCCATGGATTTGGTGGTATCCAGGTCCACGGCCTTGCGCAGGATGTGAAAGACGTTGTTTATGTCCTTCATTTTGGCCCTTCCTGCTTCTAGCTCGGAGACCGTCCTGAATTTATGGAAGTCCCCCCTGAATTTCCTGATATCCATGGCATGGAGGGCATTCCTGGCGCGCTGCTCCATGGAGGCCGGGCAGAAGGTAGTGAGGAAACTTTTGGATATGTCCTTGAAGGTGATCTTCTTTCCTTCTTCATCATCGCCGTACATTTTATCGTACCATCCTTCTGCAAAGGCTCGTCCTTGTCCCTTGCTCATACGATTTAGGAAGGTGATGGTGCGCTGCTTATCTCCTTTGGTAGTAGAGAAGTCGAAGATCTGGGGGTTGGCATCGAAGTACGCGCTGTGAGACATCACCCCACCCTGGAGTGATATCCCAGGTTTTTCCGACTTTTCAGAGTCATTCCTTGAGATCCAGGTCATCGTTTACAGTGACCGGTACTTCGACCGGCCGGTTTCCCACGGTCCGGACCCCCTGAACGATCCTTCCCTGTCCTCTGTCCATCCGGGAAGTCACTGGTTTGTCATCTGGTTTGCATTCCCATCACTCCCATTCGTTTTCATAGACTTTACTTTTGTCTCGTACTTACCGGTCGTTCTTTCATCGACCGGGACTGGTCTACCGGTCCGGTTGGATTGTTTACACAGTCCTGGGTGTGCCCGGACTATAAAAGAGTGTATTTACACTTGTTTTTGGGGGATCGAATCCCACCGTCTTGCGTTTACCGTCACCGTCTCTGGTCAGCGGACCAGTTTCCCGTTGTTTCCATCGTTGCCCACCGGTTTCCCACGCTCCGACCGGTCCAAACCGGTCCTATTTGTCTTCCCGGACCTATCTCCAAGCCTGCTCATCGAAAGTAGGAGTTTTGGAGTAGTCACGAACCCATTCTCTCTGCAAAAAGGTAGTGAGTAACCTAGAGCTCTTCTTGGTGTCTACCCTCTGCTCCCTAGGGACGAACCTATCGTTCCCTTCATACCCTATTACTGACCCACACGGGTCATTTATGATTCTTACAGCGTGCATCTGGTTACGCATCAGTTTGTGTCCTCTGTTTCCCTGGAGAACCCATCGGGGAGGGCGGCTTTGTTTTCCTTGTTTTTGTCGGCCATTGCTCTGTCAATTGCTTGGCGTGTCCTTTCGTGTATTCAGGTGAGGGTATCGGGAAAGGGGGGGGTGTGGTCGTCGGGGTCAAAGAGGCCAAAGCGCTCCTCGCCTGGTTCCAAGTATGGGTTAGGCTCTTCGTAAGAGCGTGGAGGTGTGTCTGTAAGCAGCTCGGTATCGACGTGGATGGAGACCTCTGGGTCTGGGTACTCTTCTTCCCTTTCCTGTTGTTGGCCCTGTACAGGGTGGGTGGTCTCTTCACTTCCCTGGTGAGGGATAGAAAGCTCTGCGGTGGCGGGAGTCGTATCGAGTTCTGCCTGTGGTTCTGGGGAACTTCCAGATCAGAGGCGGGTTCTTAGTGTGCTGAAGATGGATCCGGCTTGACTCGAGGAACCTGGTATGTGCCTACTTCGAGGCGAAGGGCGAGCAGTCTGCAATGTTGGATAAGGAACCACCGGGTTGGGGTGTGGAGGGTGAGGGTGCGAGGAGGTAGGGGTCTGGGTTTGGTCGTCGGAGGATTTGTCTGATGGGGGGCTGCGGTAGGACGTGGTTGGGGTAGGCGGGCTCCGAACTTAAGAGTTGGAGCCAGGGGAGGAGTTTGATCTTTTGTTACAATACGTGTCCTGTCGGTCTCGTCTCCTTTCCTCGTCTAACAAGGAGCAATAGACATAGAGGATGACTAGCAAGGCTTGGTAGAGGAAATCCAGTTCTGTTGGAGTCTTGCTGGAAGAACCTATCT
>JBBPTU010001357.1:1397-12833 GCA_038094295.1 Tylopilus aff. beelii
GTCCTACCCCCTCTTCCTTACCATCACTTGACTCAATCAGTGATTCCAACTCAGAGGCAGCCCAGGTGGGATGGGTACTTGGAGCAGGAGAATATTTCTCCACGCCACACCACCTACCCACCATGATTCAACCCAATAGTCCACTGCCCACTCCACAGGTACACCACTTCCCCCGACAAGTCAATCCCTCTGGCCTTGCTCCCCCAACAAGGGCCAGATGGTACTCATGCAACAGCGAAACTCACTTCCATCCCAACTGCCCCCTGTACACCTGTCATTTCTGCCACGTCATCACCCTGGGCCACCCCCAGTATTCCTGCCCCCTCAATCCCTACCAATGCGCTACATGTGGTCTTAGAGGACACTCTGCAGCAGAATGCAACAACGCTTGGGGTTGGGACAACAACAATGTTGTCTACAATGATGGAGACTCCAATGGCTACTGAGTTGGAGTCTCAGTCACAACAAGGGGTAATGTTATGGGCTGGGAAGCCATCTACACTAAGTACAATGAGTTGAATGCCACCATTGACAAAGCCACAGAGGCCATAGTCAGTGCTGGACTCCTCAGCATAATGGAACAGGATATGCACCTGGTCTACCCCATGAGTGAGGGGACATCTAGCATGGGAAGCCCAACCATGGAGTAGCTGGGTACCTGTTTTCCTTGCATCACTTTCCTTCCTTTTTGGTATCAGATTAGATCTTATTTTGTATACCGATATATGGACTATCTAGATAGATGCCGACTGCAGTCTGCAGTCCACAGTATGTCTTCTCTTCATTCTTCCTGTTTCGCTCACATCACCTTCGGATGGAGCTCGTAGTTAGTACTTTCTTGGACGCTTCCCCCCTCCTCCTGCCAATTCTCTCATATTGGTAGTCATTTCCCATACCCTTCCCAGTTATGTATAAAAGCACCACTATCAGCACTCATGTACTTTAGTTAGATCTACACAATCCATAGTGTAACTTACTCGTGCCACTCCCTGAGCAAGACCCCTTCATTTCAATCTGGCTTGAAATTGTGTCATATTTGCTCTGACCTTCATGTACTCGTTGCGCCTCTTCTTCCAAGCCTTGGTCATCTTGGTCGGAGAGATCACAGTACACTATTGTGTTAACATTGGCACCCCATTGCATTACTGCCCTGGACTGCTGGATACTCAGAACAACACTCTGTAGAAGCTCTAGTTGAGGTATCTCCCAGTTATCCCAGATCCCACGTTGCACAATGGCATCTTTGTTTTCATGGAATTCCTGCAAAGTGTTTGTGACCCTACAGAGAGATTCAGCAGTAAAGACAGGCACTTGAGTTAGGTATCAAAAGTCAAGCAAGATGTGGATGGCAATGAGGAACCTGCATGGCACTTTCCCAGCCACTACACCAATGATGTAGTGCTAAACTGCATGGTGATCATGGCTGGTCACCTGTTTTAGTTTCAAGATCCCTGCATCGAAGGTTCGAGATCCAGTGAGTGTTTGGATGAGAGTGAAATGAAAATCCAGTTCAGCAGCCCCTGCTATCGTGATACACCACTGGATATCATGGTCCCAAGCGAATTGGTGAAAATGGCATAAAACTTTGGGAGTGATGAAGTGGCTTGGCTCCAATAACAGCCATCCATTCCAGAAATGGTTAACAATGCCATTTAGGCCAAATCGCTTAATGATCTTGGGGAATTTGTCATAGTTGGTCAAGGAATGCTGCAAGCAGCTTCCAGGCTGACAAAAGTGCCCGGGACAAGGGCAAATGTGTCACCTTTGACGGCGTTCATGTACTGCCCCAACAACCTGATAACCAGGTTGCTACCATGTCTGAAGAGCTTCTGTCCCCAGAGCTCCAGGACGGCTGCCAATCCCCTTCTCCGCCACCTATTCAGGCTCCCAAGCCTTCCTCTTTGCGTCTCCTGCCCCATGCTACCATACTGGCTGTGCCCAGTACTTTGAAACCGGCCGTGTCTGGTACCCAGTGACCGGCTGTGCCCAGTAACCCCCAACCGGCCATGTCCAGTAACATTCCTCCCCACCCGTCCAACACTAACGCCCCTCTTTTCCCTCTCAATCCACAGTATAAGTACTCATTCCCTCTTGAGGATGAGGCAGCACCTAACCAGGTCATTGAGTGGGTCCTCTCGATGATGATCCTGGTACCAGTAAAAGAACTCTTCGTGGTTGCACCAGAGTTCTGGAAGCAATTCCGGGACCTGACAACAGTAAAATGAGTATCTCCTGCCACCACTGCTAACATCGTCCATGTGAACGAACCCACCGGCCAAGACCTGGATGCAGTCGACCAGGAGTATGGCGACTGGGTGCTCCACAATGACGACAGTTGAATCATGGCTCACCACAGCTTGCCGCTCTGGGCCCTCGAGGTTCAAATTGCCGGTTCCAAGTTCCCCATCTGGGGTGTCTTAGATTCCGGTTTGGAAATCATCGCTATGCCCAAGCATATCTGGGAGGATCCGAGTCTTGGGCTGCCAATCCGGTTGGATCACATAATGCGTATGTTGTCAGCCAACACTAACGTCAATGCAACGATCGGCGTCCTCGAGAACATGACACTAGACTACGGGGGCGGTCAGGTCCAGGTACAGGTCCAAATCTTGGCCTGGGCCAACTTTGACCTTCTCCTCAGTTGACCTTTCCACTGTTTGCTAAGCACCAATGCCAAGGACTTCCTGGACAGGTCTCAGACGATCACGCTGAAGGACCCAAACACCGGCAAGCAGTTCACGCTGCCGACCTGGTTGTGGACAGAGGGTTGCCCGAAGTGCCAGGAGCGTAAGAAGTGCACTAACCACCACTCCGTCATAGAGATGGATTTTTAGACTTTGATGAACTGGTCCTTCACTGGGGAGAGTCCCCTCTTCATTTCTGTTTGCGTTCCCCATTCCCTTTTACTATATCTCCACTGCCGGTCTATCACTGGTTACCCCCTCTTTTGACCGGCCTGGTACCACCATCACTGGCCTATTCATTTTTATCAGCTACACAGTCATGCTTTACCTGAGACACTATTCACACCATTTCTTCTGTTTATTCCTACAATACCACTTCGCACACGCTGGCCTACAAACCAGTCGCAAAGAAGGTCTGGCCGGTACCTGCACCAACTGGTCCTGAATTTCGTATCACCCACTCTTTACCAGATAATCCTCTCACCAGTCTAAAACCCCTACCTACCCGACCACCAGACTTTACCCCTGGTATCTGTTTCACTCAGGAATGCGCTGATGCACTCGATCTAGATCCAGCCAATTGGCTCACCATCGAGGAGGTGAAACTCGTCCACTGGCTTGTCCACAAGCACGAGATGGCGTTTGCCTGGGTACCAACCAAATGGGGCCGGCTCAATGAGCAGTACTTCCCACCGGTCAAAATACTGACCATTCCCCACACACTGTGGGCGATAAGAAACATCCTGGTTCCCCCCGCTATGTGGGATGGAGCCATTCAGATCATCAAAGACTGGATCACCTCCAGTGTCTACAAACCGTCTACTAGTACTGCCTCCTACAGGTCACGGTGGTTCTGCGTTCTCAAACAGGACAGGAAATCTCTCCGGCTTGTCCACGACCTCCAACCACTCAATGGCATCACTATCTGTGACTCTTCCACCCCGCCTTTCATCGAGCACTTTGCTGAATCCTTCGCCAGTTATGCCGTCTATGGCATGATGGACCTCTTTGCTGGTTATGACCAGAGACCACTTCATCCAGACTCCCAGGACCTTACTACATTTAACGGCCGAATGGGACCGCACCGGTTGACGATGGTGCCTATGGGGTATACGAATGCAGTGCAGATTTACCAGGCTGACATGTCTTTCATCTTGCAGGACAAGATTCCTTGTCATACATACCCGTTTATCAATGACCTACCAGTAAAATCGGTCACAACCTGGTACCGGCAACCAAATGGTACATATGAGACAATACCGGAGAACCTTGGAATCCACCAGTTCATCTGGGAACATCTCCTAGTTGTGCACCACATCCTCCAGCGGTTGCAGAATGTCGGTGCCATGGTCTCGGTGAAAAAGTTTGTCCTGGCGGCTCCAGACATGACCATCATTGGTCATAAATGTACTGCCAACAGCCAGGTGCCTCACGAGGCAAAGGTACAGAAGATCTGGGACTGGCTGGTATGCGAGAATGTTACCCATGTCTGGGGTTTCCTTGGCATTTGCAGCATCCTCCGCATCTTTATCCAGAACTTCGCTTCCATCGCCCGGCCCCTTGTGGACCTCACTTGAAAGGACACTCCCTTCAAATGGGGCAATGCTCAGCAGGTGGCTATGCAGTGCCTAAAAGACAAAATCTGCACTTCACTGGCGCTTTGCCAGCTTGACTATGAGTCCAGTCAAGAAATAATTCTGGCAGTTGACACATCAGTCATAGCGGTCGGCTTTATTCTATCGCAAGAAGGCGACAATGGTAAACAGTACCCCAACCAGTTCGGTTCTATCAGCCTCACCAAGGTTGAGAGCCGGTACTCTCAGGCGAACCTGGAGCTCTATGGTCTTTTCTGGGCCCTTCAGGCTGTTTGTATTTTCATCTTCGGTGTTGCTAACTTTACTGTCAAGATGGATGCTAAGTATATGAAGGGTATGATTAACAACCCGGATCTCCAGCCAAACATGACCATCAACCAGTGGATCACCGGTATCTTGCTGTTTAGCTTCCGGCTGGTTCACATACCGGCCACATGGCATACTGGTGCCAACAGTCTCTTGTGCCGGCCTTCATCAGAGAATGACCCTCCCAATGAGGATGACGTTGATGATTGGCTCAACAACGCGTACTCCTTCTCCATCACTCTGCTGAACGACCATCTCCCCTATCCCCTGACAGCTGCTGACCACCACAGACAACCAGTTTGCACCCAGTCCCTTTACCATTACTGGCCGGTACTCACCAACACCCTTCTACTGACGACCCGGTCATCCCCCGGTCTTCCAAGGCTCTTGCCAAGGAGGCTTGGCTGGATGCCATCCGCTCCTTCCTCGACACCCAACTCCGACCTACCGACCTCTCCAATGCCGACTTTCAATCTTTCATCAACACCACCACTTGCTTTTTCCTACTCGCTGGCTCCCTCTACTGCTGGGAACCTCATGGCCAGCACCAGCTTGTACCACTGGTTGAGCGCCGGTTCAGACTGATCAGAGAGGCACATGATGACCTCAGGCACAAGGGTGTCTTCTCGGTCCATTCCCGGTTGCTGCTCCGGTTCTGGTGGCCTCTACTCATTGACGACGTCAAATGGTTCGTGCACACTTGCCACAAGTGCCAAATCCGACAGACCGACCGTTTCCACATACCACCCATGGTACCAGTCGTGGGTGGTCTATTTCACAAGGTTCACATTGATACAATGGTTATGCCCTGGTCCAGTGGCTACCAGTACATTGTACAGGCCCAGTGCACTCTAACTGCATACCTGGAATGGTGGATGCTGCGTTCTGAAAATGTGCCCACCATTGCCACTTTCATTTTTGAGGACATCCTCTGCCATTGGGGTGTCGTCTCCAAACTCGTTACTGATAACAGCACTCCTTTTGTCCAAGCCCTTGATCTACTCACCAACCAGTATGGTATCCAGCACATTCGGATCTCCCCATACAACTCCCAGGCAAATGGCATGGTCGAACGGCATGATTACAATGTCCGGGAGGCCATCATCAAAAGTACCCAGGGAGGGGAGCTCCACTGGTCTTCGACTGCTCACTCCATTTTCTGGGCTGAGTGTGTCACAATCCTCAAGTCGACCAGCCTATTGCCATACTTTATGGTACATGGGGTAGAACCCCTATTTCCTTTTGATCTTGCTGAAGCAATGTTCCTTGTACTGGCACCGGCTGACGACGAAGTTTCCAGAATCACCCTGATTGCTTGGTGAGCATCGCAACTCCAAAAGCATCAGGAAGACATTGCAGCCATGCACCAATGTGTACTAGCTGCCCGGTTCGTGTCCTTGAAGCAATTCGAGGCACACTTCAGGAACCGGATCTGGTCCCCCGACTTTGCGACTGGCGATCTTGTGCTCATCCGGAACTCCTGGATCGAGAAAGAGTTGAACTGGAAGATGAAACCCTGGTACATCGGTCCTATGGTTGTCCTTCAATGGATGACTGGCAGGTCATATCTACTGGTGGAACTTGACGGCTCTGTCTCGAAGTTGTGGTACGCGGCATTCCGCTTGCTCCCATACTACCCGAGGAGCATGATCGATATCCTGGTCACAGACCTCACTGGTCTTGGCAACTGGGACCTTGTTTTGTATGATGCCAAGGACGATTTCATTGAGGAAGATGAGCAGGTCATGTCTAACGACTGACCGGTCTCCACTGATACCCTGCTACCTGCTTGTTTCACACACTCGTTCCACCCTGGTGCATGACTGGTGCCTCCGTTTCACCCTGGGATTAGACCAGTGACCTCTTTTTCATCCCAGTCTTCACCCAGTGCCTCGATCATACACAAAACCATCACTAAAAACATCACAGACAGTCTTACGATATATCTCCACACTTAATATCCAAGTCACCTGCGTTTCATCTCTCTGGTACATATAACAGAAAGATAAAAAGCCAAAAATATGTTCCCCCTCTTCTCTCGTCTCGATAATACCGTCACTACTACTAATTTCTGATCTTCTTATGCACGTCGAGACCATGCCCCTTAGTCCCTGACTCATTTTCTTCAAACCTGGTGACCGGTTGTGTCGACCAGCGCCAGTCCTTGTTCCCCAGTTACACTGGTACTACCAGTTGATGTATATCAGGCAGGTGTAGACGAAGACAGACAACCGATGAAGACAAGTCGAGCGGTATCTCGCAACCCAGTGTCATCTTCATTGTTGTTTTGTTTTGTTTCTCACTCATTTTCATTTCGTTTTCTTGCTTAGGGATCACCCTGACTGGACTGGACACACGATGTGATTCATATGGTACATATGGGACACTGTTCGAAGACTATGCTACTCAGGACATTGTTCGAATTCTACACTATGCATAATTGTTCAGGAAAGACGACTGCTGGTACCTACTTCGGGAGTGCCCTCTTCATCTGGTTGATCATCTCCCTCAACTCCTCGTACTGGTCCTCCATCACCATCAGGCCAGCCAGAGCCATCTTGAGCTCAGCATGTTGGTGCATGACCACAGTGTCCAGGTCGTACAAGTTCCTTTTCATCAACTCTAGCAGTGAGGCATGGCCAGGCTTGCGAATGCCATGATCCGGTCCCTTCAGGGTCGTGTCCTCCTCCTCCTCCTCAATCTCATCCTCTTCCCTGTTGATGTCGGAGTCCACTTTGATGACCTCAACCAGAGTGGCGACCTTGTGGCAAGGGTGGGTGAATTTTGCTAGCAAACCGGTCAGTGACAGTCGCGACTGGTAATACTGGTCCACTTACTGGGTGCCTTCCCCTTCTCCGTTTTCGAGGACCCGGACAGTTTCTTCTTGAGGGCAGCCTGACCAATGGACTTCTTGCACTTCTCCTTGATGGCCTTGCACCAGTCACAGGCCTGGTTGAAGGTACCCTCGCAGACCACTATCAGAACCTCCGGAAACAACTTATGTGCCCCCTGATAAAGGTGACCATTTTGACCATTTTGGACCAGATCTGGACCTTGACACCAATTCCTGTACCACCACTGAAAACCCTATTGCCACCACCTTACAAGAAGCTATCTGAGACCCCAGAGTTTGGGATAGAATGGCAGATGAAGGAGAACATACAGAAATCATCACTAAGGAGAACAAGGCAGTTCTTCCAGATTCCTTTTCTGGAAATGCCAAGGATGCACACAGGTGGATGTCACAGATGCATGCTTACTTCTCAATCAACCCTGTGGTCTTCAGAACTGAGGATAACCCAAATCATCAGCAGTGGGTTATCACTCTCCTTAACCAAATGAACAAGGGGCAAGGATAAGCCTTTGCGGAGAGTTGGTGTGACAGGATCCTAGACCTGATAACTAAACTAGAAGACATTGCCTTTGAAAAGGTTACCAAAGACTTTCTTGCACTGTTCTCCCTCCTGTCCATCAAGCAAGAAGCTAGGAACACCCTGGACATAATCAGCATGGACCAGTTGCACAGAGATTTTCAAGAATTCCACATCACCTCTGAGCTAGATCTTGCTCGCTCCCAGATGGATGACCAAGATGACATCAAGAGAATCTTGCAAGGGGTGGTATCAGTGGATCTGGCAAAAAAAATGTCCAGAGTAAATGAGGAACCAGAGATGGCCAGAAAGTGAGTTGATAAGGCAGGGGAATTTTATGATCAGGATCTCCAGTATAAACACAATCAAAGACATAAAGGAGGACACTTCCCCCACAAAACCCCTGACCACCATAAAAGGGATCCCAATGACATGGATATTGATGCCATCCACCTTACCCTCAACAAGTGCACAGAGTGCTTCACCACAGGGCTGTGCTTCATTTGTAAAAAGAAACATCAGTAAATCTACATGTTACTTGGGAGCACTTAGGCATGCCTCCCAAGTACTCAAGGAGCTAAGCTTAGTTAAGTTGCTCATAAGTACTTAAGCAATGTCAAAATAAATTAAGTAATGACTGGGAATTGAACTCGGGACTTTCCATGCTCACCAAAAATGGTAACAACAGTGGCACTCGGCCACCCAGTAGGCAAAATAGGGTACCTGATTACTAATCTATATAACCCAGTGAAATTTTTGCTAAGTCCGCAACATCCTCGACACCGACTATGAGCACGACAACCCCGCAATCATGGCGACTTTGAATGCCACCACGCTGCCTGCTGCACCACCACCACCACTGCCACCGTTTGCTTCAGTGCTGGTACGCGCACTCATCAACATCTTCCGCTTCCCCTCGAGCTCGATGTTCAGGGGCTCATTCTCGTACTCAGATGATTTGGTGTGAAGTTCGCCTGGATGTGGTGGAGGGTCAGGGGGTCCCTAGGTACATTGCTGTTGACCATTCGTGTGCACTGACCATCTGGTAGCCACTACTGTTGATCATCCGCACGACCTCGCGCTCCCCGTCGACAGCTGCACCTGCATTTCAGCTTGCAGCGCTTCTGCCTCGCCACCCGGACAGTTTGCAACCTTGGTCGAACTGGCCGTCTTCAGCTTGTTGGCACCGCATCATCGACGACAGCGACGGTGCGCATGTGCTAACCCCACTACCGCGTGTCATTAACGATGACAACCACCCGCGCAGATCCCACCACCGCATCCTCAATAAGACGCGGCAGCAATGTGGTGACCCTGTCACCACCACCACGTTGCCAACGGCAACAGTGCACACGCACCAATCCCACCACTGTGCGCGTCGTTAGTGACGACAATGCATCCACGCCGACCCCACCAGCCCGTCATCGACAACAGCAACGTGTCCGCCACCAATCACACCACTACGTCGCCGATAACAACACTGCGGCAATAGTGGCAACCTTGCCACCACCACCACCGCGTTGTCAGCGGTAACAATGCATCCACGCTGACCCTCTCTCCCACCATGTCATTGCGACGATGGCATGGCAGTGGCAGTGAAGACCACACCGCCTCCGCCACCACCACCACCACATCGTCGACCACGCGTCCATGCCTCCTCCCTCCTCCACCGTGTTGTCACGACAACGGCACGGCAGCGGCAGCGAAGACCAGTCCACCACACTGCTGTGTTGTTGACGACGACGCAGCAGCGACGGCGAAGACCACACCTCCACCACAACCACCGTGTTGCCAATGACAGCGACGCATCAGTGCCTCCTCCCTCCTCCACTGTGTCGTCGTGATGACGGCACGGCAGCGGCAGCGAAGACTAGTCCACCACACCACCACATCGTTGACAATGACGACGCGTCCATACCTCCCCCTTCCTCCACTGTGTCGTTGCGACGACGACATGGCAACGACAGTGAAGCCCACGCCTCCCCCTCCACCAGCGTGTATGGACAACATGTCTGTGCCTCCCCCCTCCACTGTGTCGTCACAACGACGGCGCGGCAATGACAACAAAGGTCACCCCACCACCACCACCGCATCGTCGCGACGACAACACGTCCACCGTGACCCCTGCCCCCAGTGACAGCGAGGGCCACTCTACCACCACCACCACCACCACCACCACGTCGTTGCAACGACGATGCATCCACGCCGACCCCTTCCTCCGCCATGACCCCCTCCTTCACCATGTCGTCGCGATGACGGCGCGGCAGCAACAGCGAAGGCCACCACCACCACCATGTCGTTGCAACGACGACACGTCTGCACTGATCCCCTCCTCAGGCTGCCATGTCGTTGCGACAACAGCACGGCAGCGACAACGGAGGCCACGCCCCCACCACCACCACCACATCGTCGACAACAACGACACATCCACGCTAACCCATTCCCCTACCGTACTGTCGCAATGACAGCGTGGCAGCGATAGTGGAGGCCACACCCCCACTACCACCACTGCATCGTCAACAATGATGACACGTCTGTGCTAACCCATCCCCCACTGTGCCATCATGACGACAGTGCGGCAGCGACAGTGAAGGCCACGCCTCCACCACTACCACTGTGTCATCAATGATGATGACGCGTCCGCGCTGACCCACTCATACCATCACGACAACAGCAAAGGCTGCGCCTCCACCACCACCACCATGTCATCGCGACGGCATGGCAACGACAGTGAAGGCCACGGCTCCACCACCACCATGATGCCAGCAAGGATGGCACCCCCGCGTCATCCACGATGACGTGTCCCGCGCCGACCCTCCCCCGCGATGTTGTCGTCACTCGCTACAACTACGGTACAGGTAGGTCAGGATACTTAGATACTTATGTACTTATTACGAGTAAATAAGATTTTCCTAAGTGTTTTTAAGCAGTTTTAAGTGTGATTCAAGTGTGATTTAAGCAAGGGGATCTACTTAATTACTTATTCTCACTATAGGGTTCGAGGTGTGCTAAGCATGCCATAAGTGCTGTCAAGGGTGACTTAAGTAATGTGCACATTTACTGATGCACAAGTCGGTACCGCTGCTTTGGCACGCGACGCCCGAAACATTTACACAAGCGGTGCGCTTGTGGCATGACGTATGTCCAAACAGTGCCAAACAGAGGCGTTCATTTATTTCATTCGTGTTTTTTCTGCTCACGCGCCATCAATGCAGCTTAACCATGCCCAATCCGCCTCGTACTTTTTTGTCATGCAGGTCTGCAGCCTGCATGATAAAAAAGTATGTGGATCACGGTCAGTTCACTCCACGTTCTTACTCGCTGACCTTTCTTTGTTACATTGTAGACTGGTCTTGCGGAAATGCGGAGGTCTTGCGGTCAGTTTGCTCCGCATTCTTACTCGCTGACCTTTCCTCGTTACATTGTAGACTGTTTGTTTGGAAATGCTGGATTACTGAAGGTTGGTTCACTCTGTGTTCT
>JBBPTU010001358.1:0-12828 GCA_038094295.1 Tylopilus aff. beelii
AGATGATTGTATACATTGTGTACCATCATCCTACATAGTTGCCCTGACAATACCCTCAATATGTTATTTAATATACCCCTATCTAATCAAAAATGCAAAACATTAGAGTAATCTATAATATCATACAAGCAGCCAGAACAATAGTTTATGGTATACATAGTATAAAACTACAGTTATATAGTGTATATAGCCAGGGATGCTGCCAAAATAGAGGGGGGAAGTCATGGAAATATAAGATTCCCAATCTGGATATGTTGTGGGAGTAGTGGCCGCATTTGGTCACCATCTAAGTGCACCAAAACGAGTATGCTTATATCAGCGAATTTGCAATCCCACCCTGCCTACTGTTTTGCAGGATTCACGGTAGTTTTGGGTGACTGTGAATCCTGCAAAAGGTAACTAACGGTAATTACCATCATTTCCTGCAACATATCTACTCCTACGCCTGAGAGGTAGTACTAGTAACTTTGTTTTGTTTTGTCTTTGGTTGGTCAGGAAGGGTGGTCTTGTCTTTGTGCTCATCATTAGGTCATTTTTTAGGGGTATGCTTGTTGTTGAGAGCAGCTTTAGCCTTCTCTGTGATCTTAGGGACTCGCTTGCCAATTGTAGTAGATATAGAGTGTAGGATGGGAAACTGAGGAGGCAGGATGGGAATAAGAAGCAGGATGGGAATAGAAGGACTTGAGATCAAGATTTGGGCTGTGGCATGGCCTGAAATTTTCTTGGCTGTGTCAACTGTACAGTATTATTAATGGTATCCCAGCATAGCCTGAGGCTTATATAAGTGACATACCCACTAGTACCCATACCCCAAACCCACAGTGAGTACCCATACCCATGGAGAACCCTAGCTGGTTCAGATTCGCCCTGGAGACTGGATTCACATATAGATCAGCTAGTGTCTATTGGATTCAGCCTAAGAAGCAACAATGGGTAATGAGTTGTTGGACAAAACATCTGTACCCTTCACAGATTAAAGGTACAGACATCATCCTTCAATTTGAAACAGCCCTCTGAAAGACACTATATTTCATTTTCACTACACTCAACAATATTTATCTGTCAGAATTGTGTCTGGGGTCACTGGCACATCTATGAAAGTATACTAGTCAGGAAGGATTCTCATTAGTATTTGATACTGTCATGAGCTGTTATAGTTCAGCACTGGCAGCATTATGGGCTCAAATATTTTAGGGTCTATATCAATTGTGCAATCACAAAATTGTATTATTTAGTATTGAGATTGATGATTGCTACTTGTAAGAACAGATATGATAATAGTACATGAGTGCTTGCAAAAAATTGAAGCATCACCAGGTTCACCACATTTAAAGGTACAGAGGATCTATTGATTTACAGATTTTAACCCATAGAGGAGCTGGGTGAAATTACTAATAAATATGTCTGTAAATATATTAAAAAAAACATACATAGGATTTTGGAGAATAACATCAGTAACCATGGCCACCTTTTGATCAGTGGTCATTTTGCCATATTCCCTTGTGATGGTTTCCAAAGCCCTTTTGACTTTGTTGCATAGACCTGATGACTGGTATTTTTGTGCTGCAAGAGCAAATGGCAATGCTTGATCTTGCTGGTGCAAAAAGTAAGAATGCTGTGATATCAGGATAATATCTGTATTATGCAAAACTTAAATATGAATCATATACTTAATGATTTATAACTCACTAACACCAGCTTGAAGGACTCCTTTCCATGTGGAAAATGGTATCTGCTTGATAGTCAAAAAATGTATCTGTATATTTACAAAATTACCTGATTGTGTGGCTTGAGAGCTGCAGCTTCTTCTTTAGATAACTCAGCCTATATATAATTATATAAAATTCATAGTGGAATATTGAAAGAAACCTCATACCTGCTGGCCAGCAACAAGCTATGAATATTAATAAACAAAATAAGGTATGCACTGCTATGATATATTATGTGTACTTACATCCTAATATTCATTAAGTAATTTGCACTTTTAAAGTTCAAAGACTTACTTGCTATACATTTAATAGTGAATTAATTTATAAATTGTTTTAAAATGTGGCAAACTTACATCCTAATAAATATTAGAACAGCAAGCAATGAATGATAGTAGAGACATACAAGCTTAAAATAAATTATGAGTATAATTATTTGTAACTAAATCATATGGGTTAATTTATAACTTACCTCCTGCCATTGTTGAAATAGAATAAGCTTGAAACATTCCACTACACATTAAAATGCACTCACCTCCTGATATATGGGTTTGTAATTCAGAATAAATTGCATAAATACAATCATCAATATGATTATTTTATTATACATAGCACTGCACAACCCACCTCCTATCCATGATTAATAAATGAAGATGGCACAATTAGTATATCACAAGTATATGTAATATATGTCTCACCTGCTGTGATTTCCAAACCAGGGTGAAAAGTAATGGTATTATCAACAAGCTAGTTATTTCACCATGAATATATATATAACTTACCTCCTATGATTTCCAATCCAGAGTGAAGGTAAAGATAATGCAGTTAATATGATTATATTACCATACAGTCTTAACATGCACTCACCCACTATAATTTTTAGTTCAGCATAAAAAATGCAAATACCACAATTAATTAATTCATTTTACTATCTATGCACTGCTAATGCTTACCCTCTATGATTTTTAATCCAGCATTAAATTACAATATATAACTTACCAGCTAAATAATCAGCAAACCAGGGAAAATGGTAAAGATAATAATTAGTAACATTACTCTACTACTATACTAATATAAAACTCACCTCCTACAATTTCCAATCCAGAACAAAAGAGTGATTATATGAAAAACATAGTCATTAATATGTCACAACTTGCCTGCTATCATTTCCAAATCAAATGAAGAAATGGAGATGGCATAACCAACAAGGCCATTTCATCTACAATATACAACTCACCTGCTATCAATTCCAATCCATAATAAGAATGAGTATGTCATGATTACCCTTAAACAACTTACCTCCTGTGATTTTCAAGTTAAATTTAATAGTGGAAGTGCATTGTAAGCATGGTTATTGCAACAAGCCCTGAACATGTTATGACACAACTTACCAACTATAATTCCAGGCAAAACACATAAAAGACATGATCAACAAATATTGTCCTAGTATCAATATGTTATCATAATGTGACTAACCTCCTGTGAATAAATCAGATTGGAAATTGCATCCTTATTATTATCTCATCAGTATACCCAGATACATAACTCACTCGCTATAGTTTTTATTCAGAATAATGAGGATAACACGATTAGCAATGTTGTTCTACAAATTTATCATAATATATAACTTACCAGCTGTCATTTCCAAACCAAGTAAAAAGCAAAGATGACATGGTTAGTAGGATTAGCATAGTATGTCATAATACACAACATACATCCTAATTTTCAATCCAAGATAAAAAGGAACAATCATATGATTATCTTGCTGATCTATTTGGAGAGCATGACCAACCTCCTATAATTTTCAGCAAAGTGGATGTAGATAGCATACTCAGCACAATCATCCTAGGAATATGTAATAATGCCCAACTCACATCCTATAGTTTCCAATCCAGGATAAAATATTGAAATAGATTAGTTATCATGACTATCCCACCAAAACATTGCAGTATACAACTGACCAGCTATGATTTACAAATCAGGATAATGAAGGTAGTAAGCATGATTAGCAAGGTCACCCAACAAATATGTCACAATATATAACTTACACCCTATGATTTCAGTATAAGATATATAAAAGTGTGTGAAGATGATCAGCACAACCATTCTGCCATCACACCATGTTCAACTTACACCCTATGAATTCCAAAATCAAGATGGGGGATTGAGATAGGACATTAAAAACAATCAATTCATAACTTACACCCTATAGTTTTCAAAACCAAGTTAAAAGATATGGGTGGTATGTGGTTGGCAAGATAATACTAGGATACCACAATACAAACTTACACCCTATAATTTCCAACCCAGGATAAAGATAAAGGGTCAGGTTGGCATTGTCAAAGTGATCATTTCATCAACACAGACTCACCAACTAAGATTTCAAATCCAGAGTGAGCAATTCAAATGGCATGATCAGTATGATTGATTATCATCAAATGTTGAGATTCATCACTTACTTCCTATGTTTCCAAAACCAGGATGACAAGTGTAAATGATATAATTAGCTCAACCATACCACAAACATATCATAATACACAACCCACCATCTATGGATTCCAAATCAAGACAATGAGTGAAGTTCAACTGATATATCACATTTTAAATGCAAAACTCACTTACCTCCTGTAATTGTCCAATAAGTGCAGATATTATGAGCATGACAATTACACCATGATGCACAACTTACCCGCTATCATTTTCAAACCAAATTGAAAAGTAGAAAAGACATTTTCAGCATAATTGTTCCACTGACATATTACAACTTGAATACAACTCACCAGCTATGATTTTCAAATTAGGACAAAAATGAAGATAGGATAATTAATGAGATTATTTTATATATGCAATGATGTACAACTCACTTCCTACGATTTTCAAGTGAAAAGTGGGCATGACATGATCAACATCATTGCTCCAATATATTACAATACACAACTCACCAGCTATGATTTTCAATCCAAGATGATGAAGAGTAAAGATCAGCATTGTCCCAGTGTGCAAGTCAATGAACTCACCAACTATATCCCAAACAAGAATAAAGTGTGAGAATAGCATCATCAAATGTCAACTCCTGCAACACTTATAATGTACTACTCACATCCTATGATTTCCAACCCAGAAGTAAGGATGAAGATGACATGATTAGCCATGGTGTACAACTCACATCCTATAGTTTCCAATACAGTATGCAGAGTGGGGACAGAATGGTCAACATAGTCATCCTGCCAATATCTCATAATGCACAACTCACAATCTATGATTTTCAAACATTGAGAAGATATAATGAGCATAAGCTCCTGACAAACATGTGATGCACAACTCACATCCTATGAATTTTGAGATAGGAATGAAAGTGGGGAATATATGATTAACATAGTTATCCCATTAATAGGCCAGAGTACACAACTCACCAGCTATGGTTTCCCATCCAGGATGAACAGTATGAGGAGTATAAATGGCATGATCAGCAAGATCATTCCATCAACATATCATAACATATAACTCACCTCCTATGGTTTTCAGTTCAAGGTGAAGTGTGGAAATGGCACAATTAATATAATCATCTCATAAATATGCTAGTGTGATGTACCTCCTATAATGGCCAGGATTAAGGGTAGATGTTGCATAAGCAGTGTTATTATCAGTATATCACAATGCACAACTTACTAGCTACAATATCCAATTCAGGATGGTGAATTGTGATGATATGATTAGTATGACTTCTACTGACACATCATAATGTACAACTTACCAGCTATGATGAAATAAGGGAATAATTAGCTTGATCACTGTACCAATATGTATGACTCACATCCTATGGTTTCATACCAAGACAAAATATAAAGATGGCACAATTAGCATGATTATTCCATCAAAACACCACACTCACCAACTATGATTTCAAATCCAGGCAAAGAGCAGAGGTGACATGATCAGCATGATCACACCACAAAACACTATGCATAACTCACTTCCTATGATTTCCCAAAACAAAAGCAGCATAATCACCAATATTATCCTAGTTATGTGCCACAACAGAACTCACCAGCTATATTTCCAATGCAGAACAAAGAGCAGTGATTAGCATAACCAGCAAGACCATTCCACTAGCTCATTAAAGCACAACTTACATCCTATAATTTTCAAACAAAGATAAAGAGTGCAGACAGAATGATCAGTATAACCATCCCACAAATATGCCAGTGTAACTCACTTCCTATGATTCCCAATGCAAGATGAAAGCACAATTAACATGATCATCTCACTTGCATGCCAGAATGCACAACTCACCTCCTATGAGTAAAAAAGTTGAGAGGGTACAATGTACCATGATACACAACTTACCTCCTATGATTTCCAATCCAGGATGAAGATGGCATGATCAGTAGGTGATAATCAACCAAAGTAATATAGCAAATGAACAGATTCTTGAACACAGTAGACAAAACTTCTTACCTCATAATGAGGAAACCAATACACAAGCTTTTGGAGCTGTAGTTTTCCTGTATCAGCAATTGGAAAAAAAGATTTATAGACTCTGTCTGTATCTCGAATCAAGCTTTATTGAGATAAAAGTATTAGCTTATGAAACTTGGTAGCTTTGCCATGACCAACCTTTGAACTGCATATTTCACACAAAGTGCCAAGTTTATTTCCTGAGCAGAGACTAGCAACATTTGCATAGCTTCTTCATTCAGAGCATCTGTGGTGGTTTGCAAGAGTGTGTCACATCCATCATTTGACTTGTGCATCTCTGATATATGAAACAATATATAGCCCTAAATCTATGAAATGATATAGCACAAACCTCTGATCTTAATGTATGACTTTGGTGCGTGCACCAGTCGACAAAGACGGTCCCATATATTGGTTCGATTGAATATTTCCTCTGCGATAGACTCGGCCTTGGACAACCGATCTCGCAATGGCAGTCGACGCTCGGAAGCTGGCAGCTTTCGCATTGCCACAGGTAATAGTGCATCGAATTTTGTGAATAGTACCACGACAGGAACTTATATGGTCATGAGTTCAGGAACAGTGATGTGGCGGCAAGCTCACCATTTCCCGAATCACATTCATCGAAAAATCTCTCCTCAGAGCGTTGGATTGCTCGGTCTAGTTTGTCCATTGGGATGCAATACCTGACGACAGTGATTAAAATGGGACGATCAGACTATCCGATTTACCATATGGCGTGAAGACGCTTGTTGAGATGGGTAACCTTGGCACGATCCTCAATGAATTTCTTCATTTGCAAGAATTCAGCCTCGCTGCCAGCTTCGAAGCCACGCGAGTCGTGAAAGACAAACTTGTCATTGCTGCGGAAAATCAGTTCGTTCTCGATGTTGTGAAGTCCGCACTAGACTCCCCGCGTTGACATGAAACACTTGGCATGATATGAAAGAACCTCACCTCCGTGGTTCCCTCGACTTGCGACGGATCCACCTCATCAGGTTCATGAGCATTTAAATGACGGCCTACTTGATTCTGGTACATACCTTCCTCCCTTCCCCATCGAAGATCTCTGGGTTCTCCGTGGTGTTGCAGATCGCACGAAGGATGGTGGTCTTGCCAGCGTTCGCACGGCCGATGATGAGGATCCTGAAGCGACCAAATTTCTCTCGGAGATTCTCGAAATTTTCCGTACTTTCAACCGACATTCTGAGAAAGTAGACGGAGCAGAGCGCGATTTAGAGCGGTAGGTTCTTTTTTTGGTGGTGGAAATGAGGACGAGAGTCTGCAGTTATCGATAAGAGTGAGTGCGAAGACGCAATGCGGCACCTTCCGCAGGCTCCTTCCCACCCGATACTTCGAGCTTCATCCTAGGTAGTACGGACACTTCCGTGTGGCTATACACAAATTCAAAGAGCGCAACACGCACCCGAGGACGAAGAGACGGAAAAGAACACGACGTTACTCCGCTGGATTCTGGTTTGGACAGACTCCCGGTCCTGGTTCATGCCACATTCTGTTCACTCGCAAATAGGCCATTTGTATATAGATAACGGTACAGACCCGGGCATAACAAACCAGAATGACATGTTCCTAACGAATCGTGATCTCATGCAACAATAGATGTAGAGGGAATTCCTCATTCTGTGCGTACTGCGTACGTAGTCTTGCTAACACTTCTGTCATAGTGACATTGCACTGGAGCGGTCTCCCGGCTGGATCTGACCCAACATATCGTTGTGGCATGTGGGCTCTACACACGCCGCCTCTTGCAAGGCTGTTCTGACTCTGTTTCTGCTGTAGTTTCGCCCTGTTCCTGTGGGCGGTCCAGGCGCTTCGTGCCCATAACTGAACTAGTTCTAGCAGTGCATAGACACCGAAGCGTCAGAATGATCGACTGAACCAACAGCGCAGCTCACTACGCACCTGCTCGGACCTTCCATGAACAGCTGCTTGACTGACAATGCTTCCAGTTCTTGATCCGCTGAGCCGGACCAGGAATGAACCATGTCGCGGAGGTGGGGGCCCTGGGCAATGACTCGAGGATTGCCGGAGAGTGGAAATCACCACCTCTGACGTAGGCCCCGCCTCGACTTGCGACCAGCAATCCTGAATCAGATTCCAGTGAGAGTCATCCATTGTTCGTGACTCTGGTCGGTCTGGTTGCTGTCCCCCTGCCAGCCGTAAAATAATGGCCATGTCTTCCCGGACTTCCGACCACGACTGCTTTCCAGGAAAAATCTACGATAAACATCAGTATGCATCTGGAGTTAGTGTACATCTGACCTTCCTGCAGGACAATACCACTGAATGTGTATACATCGCTCTTTGTCGTCTTGTTTGTTGTCTCTTCTGAGTCGACTTGCTCTGGCGCAATCCATCTCAATGCATCGGGTCGCATAGTGGATCTCTGGAGATAATTCAGTGCTTCGGGAATATTCCTAATCAGCGAAGCACAGCCAAAATCAGTCAAGCACATCGCATAATCTTGATCGAGAAGCACATTGTTCCGATGTTTGGTAAGACAAAGAGAATACAATGTATTCCTGACGCACAGGTTCATGTCGCAATGGACGATAGGAAAGGAATAGACTATCATAAGTTATATCTCGGTCATAGTAACAGACAAACGACTCACAATAACATAACCCATTTGCAACGTCCATCAACTAGCGTCCAGTGTCAGAAAACACGACCTTGGCAATGGCGGAGGTTACGCACTAGTTGAATCCGGTGTCCTAAGCTTAGACGGGTATCATGCTTGATCAAGAAACGGTGGAGAGATTCATTTGGCATCCATAACGAAACTAAAGATATGGCACCAGACGTCCCAAACCCGTCCGCAATACCGAGGAATGGAACAATATTCATGTGATCAAGTCTTCGCTAAATCTCGAGCGCTCGACGGAGCATCTACGTAAATGTTTAGATTCGTTCTGTTGGCGTCGAGAGATCCTACCTTGGTAAATCTGTCACTTGCATTGCCATTCATCGAGAATCTGAAGCGAAACGCCTTGACTGCAACCTGGACGACAAGTAATCACGAGACAGTGTGAAAACACACAATGGTCGAACCTCTCTCGGTGGACTAGTAAGATACCGACGCCTATGAACATCACCAAAACCTCATCCAGCAACGTATTGATTGTCCGTTTTGGTAATGTAAGGAGTAAGATCAGACGGTGGCAGGAAATTTGTACTATGAAGATTTGACTTGAATAAACAATAACGGTGTGGAGTGCAAAGACATACCTCCATCTGGACATCTCCAAGCGAAGTGACTGACTGCATGAGGGCGTATGGAGTACCTCTCCGGTTCAAGATGTTTGTAGGCTGGGATATTGTGCTACGAGGTGCGTCGAGGCTGAGAGCACTTGGCTGCTATGACCGCAACAGTGAGTATGGGAATCGCAGTATATTCTATGCTACCCACTCTATCCCCAACAGAAACCAGGTAAGGTCCCTTCCACACGTACACCGAGTTCGTCGCCCGCAGAAAGGCCATGCCCCAGATCAACGATCAGCTTCACGCGATCTGGTGAGAATAATCACCACACCGATTACACTCGTTGAAGAGACCATATAGGCTTTGCCTTGAAATTCCCTACTGTGGCGGTTGTTTGCTCGAAGAAGGCGCAGAGAAATTCCTGCAACAGAGAAATGAAATTCTGGGAGACGGTAGGTTATTTCGCCATATTGCGGCGGTATACCTTACCGAGTACTATGTAGTTCCCCTTGTCGTAGTGCTCACCAAAGTAGATCTATTATATGAACAGCTGAAGATCGACCTCTCTGCAAACCAGACTTCACAAGGCTGGGTGAGTGAACATTGTCTTAGTTCTCTCAACAACGCAGCCGAAAATGACATAGCATGGCCCTCCGGGCATTCCTGGACCCAAGGCTGGCCGATGCCAGGCGGCACTTGTCAAGTTTACGAAAGCGATCTAACGTTTGGCTGTAAAGACTGGGGAACACAGCGAAGAAAGTAGGAGAATTCAAGCTCCCCGACAGACGAGGCGAAGGCTGTGCGGGTTCCCACGAGTGTTGATTTTCTGCCATTTGACGTGTCTCACATCTGGAAACCTGTCCCCGAATAATGCATGTTGTTGTCTCTGGTCAGTCAGGTTGTGTTCTAGACTCTCGGTGCACGGGTCTCATGTTAGTTCAGTGGAAGATGATTACTCCGAGACTGTCTCCAACCTCTTCAGGGCCACGAAAGAGACCATGGCCAAGAATAATATCGATGAAGCACCACGAGCCATGGTATCCTTTGCCCAGCGTGTCAACGTACAAGAGAACATTGAACAATCGATTGTGTATTGTGGTATCTGTTCATTATCACTCATGCCGTTGTCATAGCGTTGGGAAGAAGAGTATGTCCATGCAAAGCGAGTTGTCTAGGCACTAACGACGATGACAGAGTACTGGAGAACACTCCTGAAGAGCTCCGTCTTTCGTGGTCACAGTTGAAGGAATGTTTGGGAGTCATCCACAAGGACATCATCACGGTCTGGGGCTTTGACGACCCGGATAAGGTACCCCGTATCATCGTTAGAGCCGATCAACTCTAACTTGCCGTAGTGTTTGATGGATGAAGATGTCATCAAGGACTTACTTTCCTCCGACAACCTAGGTCCCTTGCCTGATGGATCGGTAGACGCGTAAGTGATGTCGATCCCACACCAGTGGTCCCAGGAGCGAGAGAAGACAAGCGCCCGTGAATCTTCGTTCCTAATTGGGAAAGCTACTCAACTCCATCTGTGAACCGATCGCAACCTGTCGATCAAGTCAACATAGAGAAAATCGCTGCCGTGTTCGCCCATGTTTCTTGCGACATACGCTGATTCGTGCGTTCTATGAGCCTGAACGGTCGACTCGTCCAAAAGGATCCATCATCATTTCCATCCAGGCCTGGCGCTATGCTCGAGCGCTAGAATACTACCCACAAACGCGTCCGCCATCCCATGTGCCCATTGCATGCTCGCGACACATTTAAAAAGCCTGTCCAGATACCCTCCGACCTAGCGCTCCCCTTTCCTTCTCTCCAACCACCCTCTCTCTGCACCCTGCCGAGGCATGTCGAGTAATTCCGCACAGCAAAATGCCAGTGCTTCCATGCCCATGTCGGGTCTCTGCGTATCGAGTGCGTGCGTTCCTACTAGATAAACGCCGTTTGGCTCATCACTATCAGCTATCGACGTCCGTCTTTCCGGGTATTCCCATAAGACTGTCAGATCCATTAAACTGAGGAAGAACGACTCGCCTTGGGATGTTCCAAACCCCACGTATGTTGATGGCATACACCGAATAGAATTTTCTTTACCAGTGTAAGATGATCTATATGCCTTCGTGCATGCGCGGCACCTGACCGCCCCTCTGTAGTGCTCTCGAACCCAGCGACCGTATTTCTGTATCAGTCAGTCGTAGTTGGACATCCCTGATGCGAAAGCGAAAAGCGGACATCGTGGTCGACTTCAACCTAAATGAGACAGAGTATATGCGCCGCGAGCAAGACATAAGATGTCAGTTATCTCGTACTTTTCTTATTCCGCCTTGAGCTCCTCATTACTATCAATAGCTTATCGGAAGAAAGCAAGAAATATCGAAGTCGTCATCTCTGGTTACGGGGCCGATGATCATGAATCGGTATGCAGTGTACCAAGTGGTCGTATTGCCCTTCATATATTCTGTCAGCTGCTTCCGTTTACCACTTCGATCATCAATGCTTGTTCACGGTAAGTCGCAGCTGTCGCATGTGTCCATTACACACTAATGTTTGTCTACAGATTCAGGCTTTTGATCATCGGAAACGTGATTACCAATCTCCTCGGCAGTGGACGAAGCTCATTTTGTTCTCCTTGATCTAGTCGGGTGTTGGTAAATCTTCATTGATTCGCAAAGTCTTTGGCGTCAAGGATGTCGTAAGTGTCACGATGCCACACTGTGTAGCCTTGGCTCACGTCTCCGATCAAGCATGTTTCTGGAGACACTCGTGGCGCCGCTAATATTGATGACGAATTTATCTCTTCCACAAATGACCGATTCGTGGTCCATGACAGCCTTGGGTTTGAGGCTGGAGATGAGCGAAACATGAACATAGTAAAAGAGTTCGTCGCCCGCAGAAAGGCCATGCCCCAGCTCAGGGATCAGCTTCCCGTGATCTGGTAAGAATGATCAACCATACCGATTACACTCGCTGAAGAAACTATGTAGGCTTTGCCTTGAGATTCCCTACTGTGGCGGTCGTTTACTCGAAGATGGCGCGGAGAAGTTCCTACAGCAGAGAAATGAAATTCTAGGAGATAGTAGGTCATTTTCGCCACATTGTGACGGTATAACTTACCAGGTACCATGTAGTTCCCCTTGTCGTAGTGCTCACCAAAGTAGATCTGTTAGATGAACAGCTGAAGATCGACCCCTCTGCAAACCAGACTTCACAAGGCTGGTTGAGTAAACATTGTCTTAGTTCACTGAACAACGCAGCGAGAAATGACATAATGCATGTTGCTGTCTCTGGTCAGTCAGGTTGTGTTCTAGACTCTCGGTGCGCGGGTCTCATGTTAGTTTAGTGGAAGATGATTACTCCGAGACTGTCTCCAACCTCTTCAAGGCCACGAAAGAGACCATGACCAAGAATAATGTCGATGAAGCACCACGAGCCATGGCA
>JBBPTU010001359.1:0-12820 GCA_038094295.1 Tylopilus aff. beelii
GCACATAATCCAAATGGTGTGTCTCTAAATGATCATCCGAATATTGCTTTCTAACGACGTCTTGATATTCAAGTCACCGAAGGCGTTGCCTGGGTTGCCTGCAACATACATAGATCCTTCCACCGGACAGTCGTCTGGTTCTTATGTGGTGCGTGGCTCACCGTGTAATGACTACACACAGTTCACCGAGTAGATGTAGACATGGGGTGCAGGGTCGGACTCGTACTACGAATACTTGATCAAGTATGCTCGTCTTACAAACGACGACGACAACTCGTATGCCAACGCATGGTTGGCTGCAGCGGACAGTTCTATCGAACATCTCCTTACGGTACGTCCCTGAAAGACTAAGACTAGACCGAAAGCGACTTGAATCATGATGTCTTCATCCAGACGTCGACTGTCGGTGACTGGACTTATCTCGGGGACCATGACGGTAATCAACTCGTTCACGTCGGCTCCCATTTGGCCTGCTTTTACGGGGGGAATTGGATCCTTGGTGTGTTGAGAACTTGGGTCACCCTACTCGAACTCATGCCGATGTAGGCGGGAAGCTTACAAATAATGACACCATCCTCGACATTGGTCTTCAGCTTACGGATGCATGCTGGAACACCTATGCGAGCACTGCGTAAGCTATGGTACACTGGCCAGGTCCGATGGCGTACTCATTTTTCTGATAGTACTGGCATTGGACCTGAAACATTTGCTTTCATGTCCCACGGCTTGGACGGCAGCTACACTGGTGGTTCTGCACCTACTGAGGACCAGGTCGCGTTCTATAACAAGCATGGGTTCTACATCACTGGGTCGGATTATATCATGCGCCCCGAGGTCCTAGAGTCCAACTTTTATGCATGGCGTGCGACCGGCGACATAAAATATTTCAACAATGCTGCCAGTGCCCTGCAGAGTTTCAAGACATACCTCCCGGCAGAAGTTGCATATGGTGGTATCAACGATGTCAACGATAAGAAGTCAACCAAGGTCGATGACACGCCAAGTTTCTGGTTTGCGGAAACCCTCAAGTACCTGTATGTTTATCTTATTGCGACCGCTGTGGCTCCTCCGCTGACTTGTTCAGGTTCTTGACCTTTGACGATCCTAACAACATTTCGCTGGACAAATGTGCGTGCATGCGTCTCCCCGAGACGAGTCGCTCATGTGCTTGTTCTAGACGTGTTCAATACCGAGTGCCACCCATACCCAGTGCCAAAGCCCAAGCCCATTTATGGCTCCGTCGTCTAGACTTGAAGCAGATCGATACCCTATTTCGTCATTCGTTTTTCAAGACGCTCGTTGGGCATAGCGCAGTCACTCTTTCATCTTACAACTCGTTACTCGATACTTTCGTTTGTATATGTCGTGTATATCATAGTAGAATATGTAATGTGTTGGCCAAAAAGGAGACACTCATTTTGTCTTATCACCACGAACATGCCTGCCACCAAGCGACGCCGACGCCATGGCCAGGCCAACTCGGCCACCACGCCCGCCCGCGTTTCGTTGCCTAATCTCCCCATCGAGATCCTCGCCGAGATCCTCTTCTACACGGACTCGCCCCCCACCGTCCTCGCCGTCTCCCGCACCTGCTCGTTCCTATACCGTTCTCTCGCTCACAACCCCGACGCGTCCTTTATCTGGCGCACCGCGCGCAAGGCGTACAAACCGATTCCCCTCCCAGACCCCGGGGACAACTGGAAACAAGGCGAGGCGGCCTATGCCGCGTTCGTGTTCGGCGGGGGCGTCTGTGAGGTGTGCGGCAAGCGCACGCGGGAGATGTACGTGAGCTTTGCGGCGCGGATCCGATTGTGTGGTGGTGTGCGTGGTTTCCTGTCGTCGTCGTCGCGTCTTTTTTTCAGCTGACGGTCGTATGACGACAGTGGCACTGCCGGACCGAGTACCTTGGGTGCGCGTTCGTTCCATTCCGTTCCGGTGGGTCGCGCGCTGACGCGTCGACTAGCGAGCGCCTCGTCAACGTCACGACGGAGTTGCAGGGCGTGGACAGACAGCTCCTGTGGGTGCCTCCGTTGGAGAGCACGCGGTGTTTCTGTGCGTTCCTGGATCCCTCTGCCCGTCCGTGCTCAATGCTCTTTTTTTAGATGCGTCGAGAGTGGGCGCGCTCGTCTGTCCGTACGCTGTCGCCGTCTCGAGGGGTGCTGCTAACGTTTGCACCGACAGGGCCGCGCGGCGAGGTCTTGTTGCGCAAGAGCGACTGGGAGACGGTGCGGGTCGAGTTGCAGGCTTTCAAGGAGGCTAGTCAAGCGCAAGGCGAGGGCAAGGGCGAGGGGCAAGCGCGCCTCGTCGAGGTGCGTCGAGTCTGGATCTCTTCGTTCGTTGACGAATTCTGTTTTAGCGGTGCCGCGCGGCACTCAAGAAGCTTCCTCATACCATGGAGGTGCGTCGTTTCGATGACGGATCGTGATGTGCTTTTCGGACGTCTCGACTAGGTCTGTGAACGCCTGATCCGCTGGAAGTGGGAACGTGACCGTATACACAGAGAGATGAAGAATCGGAACGAGACATGGTGATCAGGCTTTGCTCTCACCGTTTGACGTCAGCCCTGAGTTTGTTTTCCAGGACGAAAAACCTCGCGTTCAGCGAAGGATGGGATCTGAAGAATCTCGTCGCGACGCAAACTTATGGATCGTTGCAGAGATACAAGAATTTCGTCATGGAGGCGATCGAGATGGAAGGTATGCGATGATATCTAATGATCGACCAGCTAGCTAACCTCGTCAGACGTCACTCCCATCCGGCCTGCAATCGAATCCGAGCTCCTGGCGTTGCAGGCGCGACACGGGCGTCAGGACGCCGAGGAGACGTACAGAAAGAATCTGACCGCGATAAAGAAGATGTACGAACGAATGCGTTGTGGGACTCTGGACGCGGCCAAAACGCAACCGCCGAGCTCGAGCGAACCATTTGCCCTCCCGCTGCTGCCCATCTTTTGCACGCTCCAGTCCGTCCGTGCGCTCAAAGGAAGCCCAGATCCGAGCGCGATACCACCCGGCAGTTCCTCTGTTCCCAGCGACATCGACTCGCCCCTGGCCGTTTCGCTCATCAAGACGGACATTCACGCCTGGCTTGTTCCAGTCCAAAAGCATCTGATGACGTTGCTAGGCTACCCTAACGGATGGCAGAGCGCGAGCACGCGCACGGTTCATCCGTTGAAACGTGTCACGGCGCGGTTCTTCTGTCGGCGATGTGGCCAAGGCAACGTGAGCCGGGGGTACCGGAGAGAACTGTGTTTGGACTTTAAAGGCGTCTGTTTGCATGTTTGTAAAGGCACCGGTGGCAAGACGCCAGACTGGAAGGTGGATGTGTTCGAGAAAGACAACAAGGTATTTCGCTCTCTTTACCCTGCTTTTCGTGCTCATGCCCCTAGGCCATTTCCATCGTCAAGCGTCTGCTCGATCTCAAAGGGCTCTCCGAGGACAATTCGGTCAGCGAGGGTACCCTGAAGGGACTGGGCGGTGTCATACGGTGCATGACGTGCCCAGGTTGGACAGTGATGGACTTTGAGACGGCGGCAAGTAACGGGCCTGTTGCACAGGACTGAATTGACACGCCTTGCAGATTGGTCACGCGCATCGACACGAATCCATGGATGTTTGCCTGTTGCCTACGTCTGCTCCGGTGTTGGGTGCGATCCACAAGCAGATAGCAAGTCCGGGCTCCAAGGACGAGTATCAGATCGTGTCCAAGACGCGACTCGCGTTCGAGCGCGGCAATGCGGAACTGCTGCTGGAGCCGTCCTATAGAGCAAAGACGCTCTGCAAAAAGATCAACTACGGTTGCAAACACTGTTTTCGTCCCCCCAAAGAGGGAGTACCTGCCGTGCTCGGCGTCGAGAAGCCTGGAGAAAAGGGGTTGAGGGCGATGAGCTTCCACGGGCTGAGATCGCACGTCAAGAAAAGGTGGGTGATTCGTCCATGCGCTGGTGCTATATACTGATTACATATGTACTAGACACGGGATCCAAGAAGTCGGGGACGAGGACTTTTTCTGTTACACTAGGATTACATAGTACATCAGTGGTGCTCGTCTTCGGGCGCGACCAAGCTCCCGAGCTCTGAAAAGGAAATGTGGGAGGAAGCGAACAGGTCGTGGTTGCGGAAGCTGCGCCGTCTGGAGAGGGTTTGGGAAGGGGGAGGTGAGAGGACGTCGATGAACGGCTCGGCGTCGGGCTCGGACTCTGCGTCGGTGTGGAGCGACGTGGAGGATGCCATGGCCTCGGGGTGGATGGCGATGGCAGGGGGGTCGTCAGAGGAGGGCGGGCGAGGGGGCTGGTCCCGCCAGCGACGGACCCACTGCGGGTGGTCAGCTCGGTGCGGTGCTCGACGAGGATGCGCACCTCGTTGACGACGTAGGCCGCGGCGACGCCGGAGAGGACGGCGGCGAGGTAGAGCCCGGCGCGGAGGGCCAAGTGCCTGGGACGGTGCATGTATTAGAGTATGTATAAAACGGGCCATCTCGCTCGCTCTCCTCGACCACCATGCCAGCCACAGAATCCGAGTCCAAGTCGTCGTCCAAGTGTCCGTAGCGTCTCCTCCTCGCCGTCGTGTCCTCACCCCTTTGCAGCAAAGGACCTCTCGCACGTCCCCTGCAAGTTCTTCAAGGTCGGCGCCTGCACCGCCGGCTCGTCCTGCCCCTTCTCCCATGCCGTCCACGAACCGGGCCAGCACAAGGATGCCTGCGCCTGGTTCGTCAAGGGCAACTGCAAGTTCGGCCACAAGTGCGCCCTCGCCCACGTCCTCCCCGGCCAGAGCATGTCCATGGACCGCAAAAACAAAAAGGCCGCACAGCTCGCCACAAACGGCGCCGCCCCGGCCCAGCAGTCTCGCGAGCCCAGGTCCAAGCCCAAGAAGGACCCCCACAAGTCTGCCCAGCACGGCACGTCCGCCTCGGGCACGGGCCTCCTCTCCGGCTCGACCGCGCCCACTCGCACGACCTCGGCCCGCCCCCCCATGGTCATGACCCTCAAGGCCACTCCCTCTGCCCCCGCGCCCCCCGTCAAGGACACCGATTTCCCCCCCTTTGTCCTCCCAGACGACGCCGATCCCCACAAGCCAGCGGACGCGACGAAACAGGACGACGAGGAAACGCCGCCTTCGGACGCTTCTCCGGACGCCGCCTCGCCGGTCCACCACAGGAATCCATCGCCGCCCACCCTCCCTCTCAACGTCCCTAGCGCACCACGCCGCATGGTCCTCCCCGCTGACGCCGCGGATCTCGGGCCCATTGGCTCACCTCCCCGAGGATCGCTGCCCACTCATTCCCCGATCTCCTCTGACGGCTCCCCCCAGAATACCGGAATCCCCTCCACGTTTCATGCCCAGACCTCTTTGCTCACCGAGTCGAGGAATCGCCTCGCTGCCGGCTCCGGCGTGCCCTCATCGCTCGGGCACGCCCACGCCCCTGCTTGGAAACCCGAGGTCGGCTCGGTTCCCGCACAGGGTATCGCTTCCGGCATCGATGTCAGCGTCTCCGGCGATCGCGACGTTCTCTGTGCAGACGAAGATCTCGAGGAGCTCCTCCCGTCCTCGCTTACGGACCTTCTCTCTCCCTCGGAACGCTCCCGAAGAATGTCTCGCACCCACTCCGGATCAAACCGCTCCGCGAATCCCAACGACGCGCCCTCCCCCCTCGCTCCCCAGCCCACTCACCATGCCAATCACCGCTACTCCCGTTCCGTCCCCGCCCCGTCACTCTTGGGAGACGTCAAGTCCATTTGGGCTGAACGTGGTCTCACGACCAACGGTGTCCCGGCGTCCCCGGACAAACCTAGCTTTGGGGTCGGCCCGATTGGTTCAGGCACGCCAAGCTCGCTCAAATCCCAAAACGGCTTGGGCGCGCTCAACTTGGGAGGTACCCTCACCCCACCGGGACCAGCCGCATTTCGCGACGACGCGCATTCGCCCTCGTCCTCTCTCCTCGCGCCGTCCAACGCGTCCGCCGCGTTCCTCCCCGGTCTCCACCACTACTACTCCAAGATGGCCACCGGAACCAACAACGGCCGCGGTCCCAACAGCGGGCTCGGACTCGGCGCCGGCCTGGGTGGGCTTGGTGGGCTCAGCCGCTCTCCCCTCTCCCACGCGCCGATCCATGGCCCCGCCGCAGACGAGGGGCGTACTAGCACGAACAATGGGGCAACCGTCGGCCTCGGTCTCGGAGAAGCCACCTCCCCGTCCTTCCGCGCCCTCCAGTCGCACGCCCCGGGCCAGAGTCTCCCCCAGGGCCTCGGCTACTCGCGCATCCACGCGCTCCCGCTCCCAGGCTCGCCCGGCTCCGTCGGCGGGTCGAGCGTCGGCGGGGGCGCGTTCAGCCCCGGCCACGGGCCCGTGCCGTTCGGTATCAACGCGGGCGCGGGACCGGAATGGCATCTCCAGTCGAACCAGGCGCTCCTCGGTGCCGACGCGTCGCACTTGCTCTCTGCGCACCTCGACGCGGCCGCGCCTGGGACCAATGCGAACGCAACGGCAGCGCCAGCAATGAGCGCGTCCGTGGCCTCGTCGATGGCTGCGCTCGAGTCCATGTTCTCGCGCCTCCCCGCGGGCACCCCGCTCCGCACGCCGCCGCATGCGGTCAACAACCATCGGCACTGGCACACCCAAAACGCGCTCAGCCCGCTCAGCCGGCCGATCAGCGACGACGACGAACTCTTTGACATGGACGGGTGATCTAACCCGACGCAAAACAAGACGAAACAAAAGTGGGACGATGGACGATGGCGAGACGGGACCCTTATCCACGCATTTACGTTCGAATAATGTTTTTGATGCGAGGAAACGACGCAGAGGCTAGATACCTATCTAGTAGCCTTTCTTTCTTCGTTTCTCTCTTTCGAGGTTCCCTACCTAGTGGGTGTCTCGAGCGGTTATTTATACCGTTTTTGTCCGTTTTATTACCTTTTTTTCCATTGTATTGGGGAGCACGATCGGCGAGAGGGATGTACAGCTGCTCATGTATTTGACGTGACTGTAATCTTGGTAAATAAACACGCGAAAAATGAGAATGAAATCATCATATGACGTCGAACCCCAGCGTACACTCCCTAGTCCTCCGACCTGACCCGCTTTAGCGCGGGCGTCTCCAAGATGACCCCGGTCTCCTCGTAATCCTCCTCTCTGATCCTGCCGAGCAACGACACCTCGACCTCGACTTCGTCCTGCCCGGCCTCCGTCTCGTCCCCCTCGTCCACCGAGCTCAGACCTATCATCGACGACCCTTCGTCTCGGCCGTGACCCAAATTGATCGCCGCGACCTTGCGTTTCTTGCCTCTCGGTTTCCGCGGCTTCCTGGGCGACGGCACGAATTCCTTGTCGTTCTTGACCGCCCATTCGATCTCGAGGACTCTGCGTGCAGTAATGGGAAGCGAAAAAAGGGAATCAGGCACCCGTCGACAGTGTACACAAGAAAACGTGAACGACGAAAAGTATCCACCTCTCTCGGAGCTTGACGTTGTCGGGGACGTACGTCTCCGCCTTGCGGTACAGTTCGAGCGCGACCTGGAGGTCGCCCCTGTCCGAATCGCGGGGTCAGTCGTGCACCGCGCGTCGGCGAGAACACGCACTTTTCGGAATGGGCGCGCGCGAGGGCGACGTAGGCCCGCCCCGTCTTCTTTCGGGACGACGGCGACAGCACGTCGGCGAGCTGTAATTCCTTGTTGCCGCGTTCGCTGAATGGAGAGGACGTGAGCCCCTATCCGAACATGGCGTCATCGATGTACACGCACTATTTCGCCTCCAGCTCCGCCAGTCTTGCGCGCAGCTGCTCGTCCAGGTCGCGATGCCGCGCGAGCAGCGGCGTGAGCACGCCCGGGGGCAGCTTGGCGTCCGCCTGTGCTCGTCGTCGTTCGTCGTCCTCCTTGTCGAGCGCGACGTTCTCCTTTTCTTGTTCGAGACGTGCCCGCTCTTCGCGTTCCTGGTCCTCGCGCTCTTTCAGACGGCGTGCTACTTCCGCTTCCACGGCCCTTGCGATCTGTAGCGTGGGGGTCACTCGCTGGACGGGATGCACGGAGGGGAAACCCACCCTTTCGTCGATGTCCTTGTCGGTTAGTTGAACCGTGGGTTCTGCTGGCTCCTCAATAACACTCGAGCATGGCGGACGTGATCTCGTCCTTGCCAACGGTGGTAGTAACCCAGCACCAATGCCACTGACACGTGGCACGCGGGAAGGACGGGGTCCGCGAGAAGGTCGAGGTGCGTTGGTCGTAACAACAGGCTGGGAAGCGTGAATAGACTCTGCTTGGAGGACGGCGGGAGCGAGTTTCGGCGGGGGTGGTTGGATAGCTGCAAAGTGAGCTTTCGCTTGGGGTCGATTGTCTGCCAAAGGGCTAAGTGCTGCCATGACAAGGTACCCACAGTGACTTACCACGCTCGTTCACAACCGGACGGTTCTCAATGTTCTTGGTGCGAACGGCAAAGCTAGCAAGGCTTGGTTTCAGCATGATCACGACAAACCAGACGGATGGTACGTACTTTAGCGTGTTGAGAGTATCTTGACGGAACTTGGTACCAGGTGCGAGATTGCAAATGAGCAGCCCTACGGATGAGCCTCCCAGAGCGTCTTGAAGAATTCGCGTAAGCTTTGAATTGCGATATGGGATGCGAGACTATGGACAAAGATTGAGTACAAAAAGGAGTGGCATGATAGGATCTTACCGCTCCCTGGTTCAGTGCGTGTACTACTTGTCCGAGAACACTCAAACTCTTGTTAATTGCGGCAGACTCTGCCATACGTGTTGGATCATTGCCAGTCAGTTTGTTATTCTCTGAACCCGCAAGGTCGACGAGATTGATCTTCCCGGTCAATGCTGACCGACAAAGAGAATTTGAGGAGTGCAGAGGGACAATTACGGGCACACGCACTTTTCTGGGCTGCAGAATCCGTCATTGTTACCTCGATGGTAAGTACCGCATGCGAACGAGAAGACGCTCGATTAAGGTTTGTAGCGCCAACCGAGCGATGGCGAGAAGCACGTCTGTACTTGAAACGTCAGTAATGGGTCGGAAAAGGACGGGAAAGCCACGAACGAATAAATGGCATCGAATTCTTCCACCGACTCTATCGGTAGGGAAGTCAAGTTGGCGACGAATACCTGGCCGACATCGTTTTCACGAACAGGAAGCTTGGGTGCCTGCGACAGGGTTCCGAGAACAAAATAAGTGCTGCGTCGTCGAGCGTTGCTGCGTACACACATTGTCGCGATTAACAAAGAGATCGTATACTTCATCCTTGTATATTTCCATGTATGAGACGGCTAGCTCGACACTGCTACGTTGCAAAGCAGCTTTTTGAAGAAACATTGCCTGGAGCATAGTGTGAACACGAACGTACATGTGCTACACGACGACCTACCTCGACGACTTGAGGAATGACTCCTGGTTGTGCCTTTGTGCCTTGCATCGTGTGGGTCTTGCCCGAGGAAGTAACACCATATGCAAAGATGGTGACAGTCTGAGGCAAAGTAAGCGAGAGGCTGCGAGCGGGAACGCAACGTACGACGCCATTGTACACGACGTCGATGAGAGGGCGGACGTCCTGCTCGAATATTTCTTCTTGAGTAGATGATTGGTCGTAGCACGAAGTAAACCTGAGATTGGACGCCAGTCAGCTGCTCCTCGAACGGGTCTGATCCGAACGTGGACTCACGGAAAGTTAAATACCTGAGATACGTCGCGTGGATTGGGGACGTTGATGTATGAGGGGCCGCCGGGGGTGTGGGTTATTCGTACGCCGTCGTCGTCGATCTCGTTCTCGAGACGGGGACGCAGCCGCGCCGCGATTTTGATCTTGTGCGAGGCCATGTCGCAACGAGGTTGAGTTCGAGTTTGCCACCGTGCGACGACGCGCGGGTCACGTGTCCGTGTCCCAGGGGCTATGCCGGCGACCCGAAAGTGCCAGAACCCGCCCGCACTGATTGCGATCCTTCTCCCATGTCCAGACCGACCGGAATACCGCTCCTCAGTGGCCCGCCGCCGCCCTACTCTGGTCCCACTCAGGCCGCCTGTAGAAAGTGTGGCAAGGAGTTTAACATCATCTTCAATCGACGACGGGAGTGCCTGCACTGCGGTGAGCATCCAGTCATGATACCATCCAATCTGTTTACCCCCGTTCAAGGCTATTACTACTGCGCCTCTTGCACGGATTATCAAGCACTTCTCCCTCGCCGTGGACGCACACGTGGTTATGATCTGGCGTCCGTCTGCGCCTTTTGTATCGATGTCCTCAACGGTGCGTGCTCGCCTGTCCATCGAAGCCAGAATTCGATTCAGTTATTGTCTATTCAGTCACTGCTCTCGGTCGTTCTCAACTGCGATCGCTGCCACTCGCAAAGCTCAGGCGCTACATTGATGTATATAATATTCCCGTCAAGAATCCAGTAGACAAGAACGATCTCGTGGATGCCGCCATGGCCGCTCGAGTAGGTCATGAAATTTCTGCGTTCACCATTTCCTGATGCTCTCAGACTCCTCATGGTTGTCTCTCTCCCGTAAACGAGGATTACTACAGGAAGAACTCCGTCCCTTCGTTCTTCACACCCGGACCTTCCCCCCCTCCGGCCAACAGAAACCCGCCTGCTCATGGATCCTCAGGTAACAATGCCAACAGCAACCCTCGCTCAAACAGACCATTCCCCCGTCCCGATCTTGATCCGAACCGCCGACAACGTCCACACGAGGCCCCATACACTCCCTACACGCCACGTACCGCACCGAATCCACAGCGGCAGAGAACGACTTCTGCACCATCAAATCCAGGAACGCCACGCCCCACCAGTGGGCGACCTGACATATCTCGGCCGACATCGTCCGCTGGACGAGAGCCCGCCCCACAACCCGCTCAGTCATCGCCCCCGCGCCATGTACAGCCACCGCCCCCAATGTCGACGCTCGTCACGCTCCCCCGTTCATACCTTGCTGCGTTGTCTGTCGGTACACTAAAGCAGATCCTTTGGGATGCTCGGGTCAGGATTCCTCCGGGTATCGTAGAAAAGGAAGATCTAGTGGAACGCGTATGGATTTTGGTAGAGGAGGAAAAGAGAAAGGATGACGAAGCTGTAGAGGATGCAGATGACGGCCTCGAGGAATCTGATGGGGAGGAGGAAACTGTTCCCGATTTGGTGGACCCCGAGCCGGAACCAGCCGCTGAACGTACCGGACGGAGCCATCATGAGACGACGCATGAAGAACATCTCTCTCCGCCCACGGTGTCCGGCCTGCCATCTTCTCGGCCCACTACTCCGCAACCGTCTCCTCCGAATCATCCGACCTCCCCATCGCATTCAGCATCCAAGTCCAAACCGCGTTCCAATCCACTTGCAGCAGAGCGCTCTGGTTTATGTGTCGTCTGTCAGGATGAAGAAGCGTGCATCGCCATCGTCGACTGCGGGTATGTTGCTCATGTCTCATTTTGTTGTACTCTGGGCTGAGCAATCATTCCGTAGTCACCTCGCCTTGTGTCGTGACTGCTCCGATCTCGTTCTCGCGAGTTCTAGGGAATGCCCGTTGTGTCGCACTCGAATCGTTACAGAGGCCCGATTAATCAGAATATTTAAGACATAAACTAGTCACGATTGACCAAGGCTTTTATGGTACTCTAAATCGTACCTCCATGTATCATCTGTAGTTGTTTCTTTACGTCTTATGTGATTAGGACATTCGTCCTCTTTTAGAAAGCTGACATAACACTACTATCATTGAGCGGACGCGTCATTGCCAGTCCAGCCAGTCGTGTCATGTCCACCGCTCAGACAGCCAGCAAAGACAAAAAGGTTGACGACAAGGACAAGGACAAGAAGGACGACAAGTCAGATGCCTCTAAGAAAGTAGAGGAGAAACCGGCTCCCCCGACACCGACCGCCGAGATCAAGTCTAACATTGCGCTCATCGAACGGGCCGTTACCGACCTAGAGCCACGGTTTACCCATCGTGTACTGCGTTCACTAACCGCATTGCGCAAACGGCTAGATTACAAGATTCTACGCGATGCCGTGGAGGAAAACTATCCGTCAGGTATGCACACATTCGTTTATAGATCGATGACGTCGGCGTTAATGCGTATACAGACTCTGCGGTGAAGGCATCGCTGTTGTCCTGGCTGCCCGCTGCGCCACCAGCGGACCAATCTATGGAGGTCGACGCCGCAACACAGTCCACCGCTTCTGCGACCCCGCCGTCCAAGCCCACATCTGATCCTGTTCCAGAAGTGGAGATCTACTTCCGCATCCTGTTCATCCATCATCTTCACACCTCCAAGGACAACTATGCTAAATCGATAGAGTTGTCCAGGGAGACGGTCGACAAGATCCAACAACTCAACCGTCGGAGCATGGATCCCCTTGCGGCCAAGGTATGGTTCGCGCTTGAGAGGTCTTATGAGCTTGGCGGGGAACTCGCAGATGCCCGACCGTGGGTATCCTTGGGTCTGTGATCTTTCTCTTGTGTTTCTGATGGAAAGCGTTTTTTTAGATTGTTTCTGTCCGCGCAGCGCACTGCAGCGTTACGCCGTGATGACGATACCCAAGCATCTCTGATCAACCGACTTCTTCGGAGCTATCTCCACTACAGCCTGTACGATCAGGCGGACAAGCTCGTGTCGAAAACAACATTTCCAGTCTCGGCTAGTAATCCCCAATTTGCTCGTTATCACTATTTTTTGGGGCGCATCAAAGCTGTACAATTGAATTATACCGCCGCACACACGAACCTTCAACAAGCGATTAGGCGGGCCCCACCGGCGAAAGTTGCGCCGGGTTTCTATCAGGCGGTGCACAAACTTTTCGTCGTGGTAGAATTGCTTATGGGGGATATCC
>JBBPTU010001360.1:0-12820 GCA_038094295.1 Tylopilus aff. beelii
AGGTAAGGGGGGTTAATTTGCTAGTTTGCTAACTATGTAGCTTGAAGTGACTTGCTTAGGCTTTGAGCTACTAAGACAAGTGTGTGGAGGGTGCGTGAAAGTCGTGAGTGAGACTCGGGTGAGGTTTGACTGGCAGTGAGTGACGAAATGGCGCAAAGAGAAAAAACCATGTGCCACCCTGAGCACATGCGGCCGAAGACATAGCTCATGTGATGGGCTCATGCCTCATCACGTCACAGAGCGACACTCTTTGGCCTGGGTGTGGAATGGAGTGGCAGTAGGTAATCATATGGTATGGTACAAACATGGAAGATGATTATCTATGCGATGAGAGTGTCTGATCAAGCAGTAAGGAGAGGGAGGGAATGGGTGGCAGCACGGAGTGCTGTCTGGCCCTGGACAACCTGGGCTGGTGGTGAGCTGTGGACCCAACGGCTAGTCGAGCAATGACGCATGCAGCAAGAGCACATGCCCAGGGACTAGGAGGAGAGAGTGGACACTTACAACTATTGAACAGGAGGCAGGGTGAGCTTGAGGAGAGCACCGTGCAGCTTGGGGTGGGCTTGCATGAAGGGGGCAAGGATTTGGGCATGGCAGTGAAGGTACACGAGGAAAGTGTCACTTTTCCATCTATCCATGACTTTGATGACATCAAAGGGAATATTGCATAGTAGGTACTTGAGGGTGGAGCCCATATGAATGCTGTGGCCCTGTAGAGCTGGGATGCCAGCGCTGGTAAGGGCAGAGGCCAGTGTGGCCAGGAATTTGGATCAGGTGAGAGGTTTGTGTTATTTGCCATGCCTGTAGGCAAAGAGGGGGCTGCCTGGAGGTGGTGCATTGATGTTGAAGTTGGCCTGGAGTGCTGCCGCAGGGTCTGTTGGTCCATCCTGCTTGGCCCAGGAGAGTTCTTCACCTGCCGGCGCTGATTTGGTCCACAGGATGCGGAATGTGGTTACATGATTGCTGTCACAATCAACGTCTTGCCAGACATCTGATGGTTTGACGTGCCACTGCGGGTTGAACGGGTTGAAGGTGGAGAGGCTGGGAATGGTGAACTTGCCCGTTCAGGCAGTGGCATAGAAGGTGGTGGTCAGGCACACAAAGACAGTGGTGTGGAGGGGGGAAGAGGGATCCAAGTTGAGACAGATGGCTGCGATGGTGTCCATGGTGTATGGCTCGCAGGGTGGCTTTTTAGATGGCCTTGGTGTGAGTAGGGTAGCAGCCTTGATGAGGGCCTTGACCTCCTTGTTGTTGGTGACCCAGTCAAGGCCGTGAATGATGTGCCATGCCCAGACACTGCTGAGGTAGTTTACAATCGCACTGCCTGAGTAGCTGCTGGTGAGGACTGAAATGAAGGCTGAAATCATGTCCAGGTTGGCGAGGGCATGTTCCTGCTCAGGGATGGCTTTGCTGTTGCAGAAGATGTGGTAGATAAGGAGACCTGCACCATATGTCTCCCTGGTTCTGGGTGCCCAGGCATGGGAGATGACCAGGTAGATGCGCTGGGTGTTGGTGGGGGAGAGTGAGGGGGAGTGAGTCTTGGTGCTACAAGCAGAGACGGGGACCCAGCAAATGAGGTGGTCCTTCACTGAGCAGGGCAGGCGCAGAGTGGACAGTTGCAAGAGGGAGTTGTGGGACGGGTGACTGAGGGCACTGCCAGTGTGTGCAGTTGGGATGATATCTTTGGGAGGGGCAAGGAGGCGGTGGTTGCGCTTACTGCACGCGAGCGCTGAGGCTGGGGAGCTCGAGGGGTGCACAAGGGGCTGGGTGGGAAAGGAGGTAGTCATCGACGAAGGGCTGGATTTCCTCAGGGATGTAGATGATGGGGAGGAGAAACTGGGTGGGAGGAAGATGACTGCAGGAGGGAGCATCTGTGGGGTTGCTGCCACTTGGGACATAGTGGGTGAGGACGGAGTGCCCAGAGTCCTGTAGAAGCGCATGTAGTCATTGGAAAGCTGCATTGACATGCTGATTGTGGCTGCAGCTGTTGGCCCACCTGTCAATGACACCAGTGTTGTCTCCAAAAACTTTGAAATAAAGCTGGGGGGGCAGTGAGGGAGGAAGGAGCGCACAAGAAGCTCAAATCCAACAGCTTCAGCCCATCCAATGTCGCGACCATCAGAGTTCCATCCTGGGTGGAGGTGCCATGCTCGCCACCTGTGGCTGATGACAATGCCAATGCCAAAACCTGAGCTTGCATCAGAAAAGGCCTGGAGGTCATGGATGGATTGGGGTGATGGGATTGGGACGACAGGGAGGGGAAGGGAGGACACGGCATTCTTCCACCAGGCAAGGTCATTGGGGGTGTTGTGGGGAGGGGTCCTGGGAAGAAATGAGTTGGAGCCAAAGATGCTGAGCATCACTTTGATGCTGGTGAGGTAAGCATGGCCTGATGGGAAGATAAGCGAGGCGTGCAGCAGCTTGGCGTGCAGCTGCTGCACCTCCTCGAGGGTGTGTGTATGCTTGGATTCCCATTGGTGCAGGGCTTTGAGGTACTTGACCTGCCTTCATTCTGTGAGTGAGACTGTCTGAGCCTCCAGATCCCAGACAAGGCCAATGAAGGTGGGTGTGGTTGAGAATGGTGAGTCTTTGGAGATTTCCCAGGGAATTCCCAATTCAGCAGATACCTGATCAATGTCATCGACGTTGTAGGTGAAAGCTTCGTCAGCAGGGAGTTGGGGGGATGAATAGGAAAGGTCCTTCATGGGACAGGACATGTCCTCATCAAGCTCCTCCATGCTGCCATCTGGGAGGATGGGCCCCCCATACCAAGTGCGGCCACCTCTGGTCTGCGGGCCCCCTTGTTCCTGGATTATGTTAATGAGCAACGTACATGTGGCATTGTAGCTCACCAGCTGCTCACGACGCACTCGGAAAAAGAGGTGGTTGTCGACCCATCGGGCAATTGGGCCAATGCCCCAGTGTCTCATGATGTCAGCCCCTGCCTGGGCAATGGCACTGTAGATTCCCCCTGAGGGGGAAAAACCGAAGCAGAATGATGTGTCCACAGCAAATGTATTGTCAGCTACTTGTACAACAAGAGAGCTCCACTGGGAGGGATGGGAGGGAACTGTATGGTAAGCTTCAGCCACATCTCTGACTGCAGCCTCAGATCCAGGGGGGAGGTGCAAGATAAGGTGTGCCGTGATGAGAAAAGTGCTGTAATGTGAGGGGAATTCATCTGTGCTGACCCATGAGTTGGCAGAGGAGATGTTTGGTGGGATAGGACTGTGGGGGAAGGAGAGATTCTGGACAAGGCAGAATTTTCCGGGTTTGCCTGGCTTTGGCACGAGAAAGAGGGGGGCAGTTTGAATGGGTCCAAGGAGTGATTCGAGGGTATTAAGGTCAAAGGGACTGATATAGCGGCCCTTGGCAAACTCCTTATCTACAATCTGTTGGAAGACATCTGCATGTACAATGATGGATTGTTTGTTGGGCCAGCAGTGGGACTACTGAATGCTGAATGAAGATTATTGCACATAATTCCAGATATGGGAACTGATGCACACCCTGCTGTCTTAGCAGAGCCTTCTAGTGTGGAAGCATCAACAATGGTACAGATATCACCATCCCCCTTAGGTGAAAAGGATAGTAGTACTGGGTATATTCAAAACAATCCCATGTTGTTAGGGAGTGTCCTATGTTTGGGTGGTGGTGCTTCATAGGCTGGCAAGGACTGATGAGAACCGATGGGTGGTGGTGATGGGGGATTTTGTAGGCCACTTCCAGTTGGTAGATAGTCTATGAATCTTGCTGGTAAGTGAATGGAGCACCCAGAATGAGTTGAAACCATGGGAGGTGGGCTTGAAGATAACATGATGCCAGTGGATTCATTTACAGGCTTGAGCTCAGGCTGCTTGAGTGCACTGGACCCAGATGGTCCTGCTTTGTTCTCAGCCTATGTGGTTGCATGAATGAGTAAAAGGGGCATAAAATATATTGTTTTCATACCACATCTCTTCCAAAATCAGCTTGATTGTTATGAGAGTCGATGTGTGTTACAGGCTGGGAAGCTATCTATGCCAGGTATGACAAGTTGAACACTACCATTGACAGAGCTACTGAAGCCCTAGTCAGTGCAGGCCTCCTCAGCAAACTGGAGTGGGATATGCACTTGGTCTACCCCATGAGTGAGGGGATGTTGAACATGGGAAGCCCAACCATGGAGTAGCTGGGTATCTATCTTTTCCTCAGTCTCTTTTCCCTTTATCTTCCGATGAGATCTTATCTTGTACACCAACATACAGACCTTGTCTGAGTGGGTGCAACCCTACTGCAGTATGTCTTCCTATTTCATATTCCTCTTTCACTCACACTGCCTCTGAGTGGAGCTTGTAGTTAGTACTTTCCAGGATGCTCCTTTCTTCCCTTCCCAATTCTCCCATGTTGGCAATAGTTTCCCATACCTCCCATAGTTATGTATACAAGTGCCTCCATTAGCAACCATGTACCTTAGTTAGATCTATGCAATTCACAAAGTGTAACTTACTCATGCCACTCTATGAGTGAGATCCATCCTGGCTCAAAATCACCATACTTGTGTCATTGTTGCCTTAACCTTCACATACTCATTACAAACCTTTGTTCATGCCTTCAAACTCTTGTTCATAGAGATTATGTTGCACTATCAGGTTAACAAAGGATCTAACTTGTCCCCTGGCTTCAACTAACACGTTCGGAGCCACCACCCCATCACAACGTCCTACTGAGTCCCAGAAAGCTTGGACTTGAACTTCACTCCACCCCCACCTCCTAGAAGAACATCCTTGCACATGGCAATTCCTTTTCACCCATCTACATCACATTATGTTCAGGATCAACATTCACCTCTACCAGGCAGACCCACTCAGGCCACCATCTCACACCTCCCAGTAGGACCAGAATGTTGGAGGGCTAGGAGGGTGTCTAGGAGCTCCTAGGATCCCCCTTTACTTCAAGCTGGGCAAACTCAACTCACCCCTGGTGGCATGACCACCCACTCTGTACTACCATCACAGAACCCCTCCCCAATCAGTAGTGAGTGGTGCCACCCTGAACAGAATCAAGAAGTCCCTATCCATGTGGATATGGAACCTTTACCGGAAGCATCAAGGGAATCTTACATACCTCCAGCTGACAGCAACAATATCAATCTTTTTGGATCAGACTTGTTATGTGAGGATGGTAGGTTTCTGGTATCATCTTCCATTGTTTTTGGATGTTTCTGAGCATGTGGCTGATGGTGTTATGATATGTATTCTGTTGGTCTCATCTCCTTTGTTCATCAAGTAATGAACAATATACGTAGAAGATGACAAGCAGAGCTTGATAGAGGAAATCCAGTTCTGTGACAGTCTCACTTGAAGATCCTATCTTCACAGTGGATGAGATGAGAATGCAGGTAGATTGCATAGATCAAACTGAAGTACATGGTGCTAATCTAGGGTATTTATACATAACTGGGGTTAGGGAAAATGCTGCTATAACAAGAGATATAACAGTGGGAGAAGGGGAGCATCTGTGAGAGCAGGATAGAAGTTGCGTGAGAATGGACTCTCACGCATGTGAGAATGTACAGGATCTGATGGGAGCAAATCTAGAGTGAGTCCATATGGTGGTGCACAGGATGGAGTAGATGAGAAAGGTAATGGTGGCATGGGCCCTGAGAATGGAGGCAAGAAAGTAAAGAAAAACAATCCAAGTATTGATGGAGTCAGTTGATGGACTGCTCTGTAGCAAATGCACCATCTACATCTTCCCAAGGGAAGCTGCTCCCTGGAATAACCTCTCCTTCGCAGAACAAGATATACCCCTCGTAGGTCCCTTCTTCAATAGTGTCCAGGATGGCATTGTTGAGTTGAGATGTGTGGACCAACGAGTCATCCCAAACCATAACATTACCCCCCAGGTAAGGCTGAGCCCAAGTGAAAATTGGTTATCCAGATATCCACTAGGATAATGAGAAATAGATGGATGAGCAACGAAAGTACAACTAGGATATTCGGATATCAACCGGGGTAGGTCGGTATGCTGCAAAAGTGTATACAAAATATACCCAAATAAACTAGCTTCCATTCGTAGTCTCAACTCTCGATAATGATCAATTCCACTACATCTCGGTAGCCTTTTGTATTTCCTCTATCTCTACTGTGAATAGACCTACTATACACCCAGGAGATGCTATGTTCTTCAAGTCTTCTTCTGAACAACCCCCCAATGCCAGACCGGGACTGGTGGTGTGTCTGTCGCAAGTTCTGCAAGGGACAATGAAAACAACTAGGGTCAGAACAAACATGGTATTGAAATCTACAACAAGCTGATGAGGACGAAAGACAAGCAATACAATCAGCGCATCTATCTGAACACTTCCGTGCCCAAATCCAGGCTGCTGTTGCAGTGCCTTCGAATGGATTACCTGTGCGACAATCTCAGCCAGATGAAGATGGGGAAGAGGACCCAATCTGGCCATCAAATCGCTCACATGTAGAGGAATTGCAGGTGAGCTATTGTCCTCCTGAAGAACTACTAGTAACATGAACCTGGCTAGCTGAGTGGAGATTGTAATTCTGGCTCGAACAGATGTACCCAGCGTGATCAAGATGATACTAGTGGCCACTTTCCAGACGGAGATGGTCAGCTTAGTGGAGATGAGGGTCACTTTCCAGACAGAGATGGTCAGCACAATGAAGATGAGGGTCGCTTTCCGGATGGAGGTGGTCAGCATGATGAAGATGAGGGTCGCTTTCCAGATGGAGGTGGTCAGTGCAATGAAGACAAGGGTCGCTTTCTGGACAGAGGTGGTCAGCGCAATGAACATGAGGGTCGCTTTCCAGACCAAGACAACCAGCGTGATGAAGATGAGGGTTGCTTTCCAGACAGAGGTGGTCAGTGTGATGAAGATGAGGATCACTTTCTGGACGGAGGTGATCAGTGTGATGAAGATGAGGGTCACTTTCCAGACCAAGATGATCAGCGTGGTGGAGATGCCAGAGATAATAATGGTCATCGTCCCAAAAACCCCCTCCTTCAACTTGATCTCTCTGAGCTTGAAGAGAATGCCCAGCTTGACAACCTTGGACGTGACATGCAGTTCATTTGAAGTCTGCGCAATGCGACATTGGACGATGGGATTGGTCTAGCTGGAGAGGCACTTCTACGTCTTCGAAATCCCCCACAGACCACTCCTGAGATCACGGACCCCCTCATTGAGCTAGTGATTTCTATGTTTCTTGTGCTGGAACACAGCTCACAAGATACCTATGAAATAATCCATTGTGCCATTGAGAAGTGCTTCCCTGGCTCTGCAATAATGTCATTCTATCACACAAAAAAACAACTTGCGCAGCTCTCTGGCATTGAGGCCATCACAAATGATGCATGTGCCAAAAACTGCATAGCATTTACAGGCCCATTTGCTGATCTTGATCAGTGCCCTGACTGTGGTGAGCCTTGGTATGATCAGGTCCAGATAGAGCACTCTCAAGGACGTGAGAGAGTTCCTCGTGCCATGTTCACTACAATCCCTATTGGTCCACAACTTCAGGCTCTCTATCGTAATCCTGAGATGGCACAGAAGCTACAATATCACAACAAGCACACTGAGGAAATCTTCAATGAACTTGAGGACAACGATGTCCTAACAGGGAGTGCATACCTAGATGTAGTTAGATCTGGTGCTATCTCAAAACATGACCCACTTCTTGTTTTTTCGATTGATGGTGCACAACTCTATGAGAAAAAACAATCTGACTGTTGGATTTATATCTGGATTGTTCTTGAACACTCCCCAGAAGAACAGTACAAAAAGAAGAAGGTCCTTCCTGGAGCTATCATTCCAGGACTGAACAAGCCAAAATACATCCAGTCCTTTCTTTATCCTGGATTCCATCACCTTTCAGCACTCCAATCCAAGGGTCTTCCTATCTGGGATGCTTCCCTTGACAAGTTGTCTCTCTCATGTCCATTCTTTTTTTTGGCTTGCAGGGATGGCCCTGGATTGATCTGTGCAAGCAACTTGGTCGGGCACTCGGGCAAAGTTGGTTGTTGCATGTGGTGCCCTTTCAAAGGATGATGCAAACCACGTGGTTCTCAATACTACCCCGTTCTCCTCAAACCTAGTAACTATGATGTTCACAGCTGTACACATGGTAATCTTAGTCCATATGGTGTCGAGATCAGAACATCTGCTGATTACATTGCAAACCTTCAGTATTTAATGTCCTCACCAAACCAGTCGCAATTCAAAAAACGTCGTCTTGAGACAGGGATCATTGGACCAAGCATTCTTCTTGGACTACAACCACACCATATGCTTGGAGTTCCCGAGTGTTTTTCCTCCAAGATCATGCACTACGCTGGTGCAAATATGGTCTCGCTCTTCATTGACCTCTGGCATGGAACGATTGACTGTGAGGCTACAGATGACTGGAACAACTGGGATTGGAGAGTCCTTGTTGGCCAGATGTGGGAGGAACACAGGCGTGCTGTTGCTGTGTGCAAAGAGCATCTCCCTGGCTGCTTCAATGTTGCTCCTCGCAGTCCAGCTGAAAAAATGAACTCGTTCTACAAGGCAGCTGAATTCATGACCTGGGTCTATTACATTTGCCTAGCGCTACTCCATGAGATCCTTCCAATGCCTTACTGGCGCAATTTTTGCAAGTTCATTGCCACTCTCCGTATCATGACACAATATAATATTCGCCCTGCCGAGGTCACACGGGCTTGCAAATTGTTTGCTGAATGGGAAATCAAGTTTGAAGAGTTGTATTACCAATGCCAACCCAACTGCATTCACTTTGTTCGACCATGTGTTCATCTCACGAACCACCTTGCAATTGAAGTCACTCGTGTAGGCGCACCAATCTGCTCATCACAATGGACCATGGAATGCACAATTGGGAACCTGATGCATGAAATTCGGCAACCATCAGATCTGTTTTCAAACCTCACTCAGCAAGATATCAGAAGGTGTCAAGTAAATGCACTCAAAGTGATTTACCCCCAATTTTACCCGCCTGAGAGCTCTCTACCATGTGGGTCTGAGGATATCAACAATGGCTACATTCTACTCTGCAAGCGAGACTATCACCCTATCTGAGGATCTGTAAACAAATGGGATGCAATATCTCATTTTCTTCATGAGAGGCCAGTGCCGGCAAAATTCTATCACTGGGGCCGTCTTCGTCTACCAAATGGTCAAGTGGGGCGCTCAGCTTGGGTTAAAAAGCAGCAACATGCTGAAGATCTCCGTATCTCCTGCCATGTCATGGTATGGATATTGTATTGTTACTACTCATACATCTTTACTAATCTATTTGTACTAGATAAGACTTGGAAATGGTCACTGTGCAGCTGAAGTATAGTATTATACTCAGCTAGCTGTTTCTTGTGATGACGGGAATTGGACCTTTGAAAACGTTGCATGCATGCATTTGTTTAGCAACTTTGACCACAAACTTGATGACCTTTTGTATGGTGTTCTCAAAGTATGCACATTTCTTGGAGAGGCAAGTCTTGCATATATTCCAATCAACGACATACTTTCTGTGGTTGGAATTGTGCCCTACAAGAGAAGACCACCAGCAGAAGACCAATTCTTTGTTGTGAATAAGAGCGGTATGGAGATTATATTGGACTTGAATGGAGATCAGGTTGACAACAAAGCAGACAATGGATTGGGAGAAGAGGGCATAGAGGATATGTACACTTAAATATGAGCAAGAAACATTTGATTTGCTGCATGCGACAATATACATGTGGGACTATCGTACAACAATGTTCGCTACACACTTAAACAGTCACGGTGTCCCCTTTCACCTCAGGAACAGCTTTGATGGAAACAGGGAGTGTCTTGAGCTGGCGGAACGTGCAGGTAGGCCTATTGCTTGAGACTTCATGGAATCCATGCGGCCAAGCAGGAGGCCACTGTATGTCGTCCTCACCAAAGAACTTCTTGTTATCTAGCTTCTTAACATTGTTCTCGATACCCTCAAGATGAACTGGAATCGCTTGGATGACCACCTGGTTTGTGTCTGGGCAAATTTGATGGGACCTAAACAGCTTAGAACATGCAAAGAGTGAGGTAAAGGACCTACATGTTGGTAAGGTCAACAGAGATAGTTGTGGCATGTTCCTTGTCATGAAGAAGCTTCCCATCCACTAAAAAGTGTGAAATATAGTGCATATATGCAGAGTAAATTATGTGGAGCATACCACCTGTCTGTGTCTCATCATCCAAGTATGAATTGTTGTCATCGACCCAGATGTACTTCTTCATGTCCTTCAAGCAAAGGATAAACTTCTGTAGTGAGTTAAGTCAGTGTAATCACAGCGTGTGATATGCAGTAGCACTTATGATCATCCCTGGCTGATCTGGAGTGTAATGAAGTACATATGTCGGCCAGCCAGCAAGGAGGTTGTCGACATCAAGGATTACAGTGTTGTCACTAGACGTTGTGGTAATGAGAGGGCATCCTGCTGGGTGGGTAAAGTCGAACTTTGGATTCATGATATGGGGCATTGTTTCTAAGATGGTGGTAGTTCATGTTTAAGAGAAAGATAGGATAGTACATGCATAAATATGGAAACCATAACCCTAACTACTTCTGTTGCAGAGAGCCTCATACATTGCGAGCTGCGCCTTTCATACCTTGTACTCTTATATCCACCTTCCTGCATCCATATGCTCCATGGTGTTATGATACACGTCCTGTCATTCCCATCTTTGTTGCTCATTGAGCAATGAACAATAAACATAAAGGATAACTAAGAGAGCTTGGTAGAGGAAGTCCAGCTCGGTGATGGTCTCACTAGAAGAACCTATCTTCACAGCGGATGAGATGAGAATGCAGGTGGATTGCATAGATCAAACTACTGTACAAGGCGCTATCTAGGAGTATTTATACGTAACCGTGGGGGATGGAAAAATGTAGCCATAATGAGAGATATGACTATGGGAGTGGATTAGCGTCCATGGGAAAGCCAAGCTAGTGACGTGAGATCGTTTCTCACATCCCTGAGAATACAAGTTAGGTAAGCATAGAAGGTTAAATAGAGTCCATATGTCAGTGTACAGGATGAAGTAAGCGTGAATAGAGATTGTGGTGAGGGCCCGCGCGAAACATGGAGAACAAGAGGGAAAAGCAATCAAACCACCCATGGAGTCATTCCAAGACTTCCTCGTCCATAGCAAAGTGGTCTTCTATGGCGTCCCATGGAAAGTCTCCTCCAGGAAGTACTTCATTGTCGACATAGGCGAAGACTCCTTGGTAGGACCCGTTCATGACGGCTTCTTGGAGTGTGAAGTGGAGGTCCTCCTGGTGGTGTGCCATGTCTTGCCAGACCATAACACATGGTACCATGGACACCAACATGTCCTTACCAGATACTCAAAATCCCTCTATTTTCATGGAGTACTTCGATGTTTCCCCTGATATAATTCCAATGCTTGAAATCGGTCCCCATGCTCCTTTGCAGCCTTGACAGGTATGTGTATGATCCTAGATGATCTTCTGAACCAGATTGATAGTACCACCTGCCAGCAATACAAACAACAGGTCCCTCAGCACACTCATTTTCAATCTCAACACACTCAAGAAATCCAGAACCAGGTACGCACTCAATTATAGATGATCGTCTAATCTACATGGACAGTGGTTACCAGCAATACGAACGGAACATGCAACATGCTCACACCACGCCCCAGACCATACCAAACAAGGTATGCACTCAATTATAGATGATTGTCTGATCTACACAGACAGTAATTACCAGCAATACGAACAATGGAACATGCAACATGCTTGCACCATGCCCCAGACCATACTGAACCAGGTATGCACTCAGTTATATCATCTGCCGGTGAACTACATGGAAAACTCTTGGTAGCAATATGAACAATGGATCCTGGCTCTCCAAAAAGTGAATGAAAGGCTACAAACTGAAAATGCCACCCTCCTTGCATCCAAGATCAGTTATGAGTAAGTTTCTTTTTTTTTTCACACATACACACAGTCACTTGTGCATACCTATGTTCCAGGGAGGCATTCAAGTGCCTTGCATCAGTGCTTCAACTGCCAGATGATCCAACTGTACCTCAACCAATCAAAGTGGATGTCAAAGTCAACGACTCAGAGGAGGATATGCCCTCAATGCCCAGCTCAAAGCAAACGAAGAGAAAGGCCCTTGTTTCACCCTTCTATCAGGAAGACTTTCCAAATGTGCACTTCTGGACTCAAAAAGCATTCAAGACGTGGGAGAAGAAGAGTCCTGAGGCACAAGGAGAAGATCAAAGGTCATTCCCATTCCTTGAAGATGCGGAAGGCAAGCCATTGATGGAGGGAATGGAGGGGAACATCTTGTTCAAGATGCGTCATATCTAGAAGGGTTTCAAGAATCGCGGTATCGCTCCCCTTAAATGGGGAGCAGCCTTGGATGCTATTAGGAATGAATTTTATGCTGAAGTTGTCGCAGATTTCCCAGAGATAGGCCTATGTGCAAGTAACTGGAAGGCAGAGCTAATGGCTACTCAATGGTACCCTTCCTGGACTCAAATGTACATGAAAGGTTCCAAAGAGTCTACAAAGTGTCCAAATGTGAAGTCAGAAGGCGACAACACTGGACCTAAGCTGAAACGAATCAAGACCTCTAAGGTGACTCCCTCCAATGGCTCTTCTAGTGAGTCTGGCAACGAAAATGCCTCCCTGCCCCAGCCTACGTCCGATGCATCTCTGAACAACAAGAATACCTGCGTGCCACTACTTCCTGGAGTCTTTGATGTGCCGTCTGATAAGAACAAAGTCAGGTCACGGTCATTCAACCTTACTTCAGATCTGTCTTCCAT